>PVKS010001091.1:0-131212 GCA_004027875.1 Aplodontia rufa | reverse complement strand
AAGGGAAAAGACTGTGCGTCCACCTGCTCCTCCTCCTCCCTTCCAGGACATCAAAACTGGGTTCTCAGGCTAAAGTGAAAGTCACTCTTCCTGCTCCATAATTTCACAACTGAATGCTCCTAACACAATGTTTCTGCCCAGAAGAAAAGTGTGACAAAAGCCTAAGAGGAACACATGGCAGACACTGTACTCAGCCTTGTACTACACATATTTCTCAACCCGTTGCTTCCAAAGGAGAGAACCAGGAGGTGCTCAAGCTGCCAGCACACAGAAATCACTACAGCAACCATCTCTACTTCTAAGACATAGAAGGACACAGAAGAAATGCAACTTAAATCAAAATTATGCGACACATTCTTAAATTACAAAAAGTTTTTATGAATAGGATATGGTGATTATTCTAGGGTACGTGACCACTACTGTTTAATGAAGAAACCTATGGTAAGCTGTATAAAGGGAAAATACTACTAAAATGCCTCCAATCTGTATGTAACAATGTCAGGGTTTGCAGAGCACCTGGCCTGCAGCAGCAGAGAAGCAGGGATCTGGGCAGCCTAGCCTCGGGCTGCCAGGGTGTCAGGTCCACCTCTGGAAGCTTCTGCAGCACATGTGGTGCTGCCAGAAAACGGAGGCCTGAAACTTCAAAAGCCATGGATGGAATTGCATGAGAGCATCAAGCAGAAAGTTCAGGCAGGAGTCCTACTGCCTCTCTCTAGTTTCAGACCAGGAAGAGGCAAACACATAGAACACACCACCACAGAAAGACTTTCAGCGTCCTCAAGCTGTCTGGCTGCAGGAGTGAAAGCACAGGATTACCACGACAGGAGGCTGTGTCGGAAGCAGGGCGGGCCTGTGGTCCTTCATCCTGCCCCGCTCACTGCCCTCTCTTCTCTGGTCGCCCATTCCTCGGCACATCAGAGAGCCGCCTCTCCTTCCTCCCCGCCGAGAACCATAGCGGCCCTGCTTGTGCTGCCGCTCTCGTTCTTCAAATTCAAGCAACGCAGCTTTGGCTTCTGCTGAAAGCTCTATTTGAAAAGATGCAGACATGTTAGATATCTTCAAACTGAGTTCATGGGGAGAAGACAGTAAAGCAACACAGGAAAGTGAACTGGAGCAAGTGCTCCCCCACCCCCACCCTGGTGAAATCTGTGCAATGAAGGCTTCTTCCTGCAGTAGCGTAGGAGGTAACGTAGGAGGCCACCTACAGTGGCAGCAGGGCCACCTACAATGGCAGTCTCTTCACCTGAGACCACCAGTGCACTGAGTGAAGCTACAGGCAGCGGCTGCCTTGAGCCGCGGGCACTCCACAATCATGCGCCTTCCTACCAAGGCAGCTGGCACTGGCCAACAGGTCTCAACTCAGCGCTCACACTAGCACGACTTTCTTACTGAGGCAAGCAAGAGAACTTTATTCATACACAACGGCACAGATCCTCAAAAGAACAAAGTCCTGATCATTCTAGTTTTAAAACAAATCTATTAATGAATGCACACCAAAGTCAAATTATTCAAAGTAATTTCCTAAAAAATGAAAAAATAATTCAATACTATTTCATTTCAAATATTCATATTCATTAAAAAAAATACTACTCTTAGATTCACGCAGTCTGACATGGACGAGTTGTCAAGTGAGAGCAAAACCACACAAAGGAAAGCTCACCACCACAAACACTACTGGAGCACCCAGCAGCTGCAACTCTGCACCACCCTTCAGGGACACACAAGACATGGGTGTGGGTCCTATGGAACTTCTGATGGCACAGTATTCTAAGGTCCTAAGAGGAAAGAAACCCCAACATAACTAACAGGATTCCTGTATTTTAAATAACATCTAAGGTGTGATAACAAATCACTGAATATTCCTAGAAGTCCTCTTGGGCATTCTTCCTCAGCAAAGGACAAATATTAACTATCACCTCTTAAACTGTATCATCGCGTCCAAGCTCTTCCAAAATCTGAGCCACATTTCATTTTCCTGAAATTGTTTCTTCAGTATTCTCCTCCCCTTCAAATGAATCTAGATCCCATTTGAAAGAAAATGTAATCACCCTTTAACTAGCATTGACTTTTATTCTAATCTTGACTACAGGATTGGTTCATACACACGTTTTATGCGGTGAATCAGCAATTATTTTTCTAGTGGTTCTGAGTGTCAAGATTAATTTCACTATCCTCAGTAATAAAATGGTTTCAAATGACATCTTTAATCAGCAAGTAAAAATGCTTGCCTCCAATTGAGACAAGCTGTCACAAAAGGTCACCAAAATATGACAGGATGGAAATTACATTTGTAACTTCAACTGAAATGTTAATTTCCCTTTAAGTGTTTTCTGCGCTATGTCCAGCTACTAAAGGAAAGAGATACAGAGTAATAAAACTAAGTTTTATACTATGCTGTCCCTTTCTAAAACGTTAAGAGCAGATTTTCATGCAAATACATTGTAGAACAGTTGGAAGTAAATAAATACTTATGGAAAACATAATTTGGCAAAATAAAGTAGCAAATGACAGTCTGAGTTCTTTTTTTTTTTTTAAACAAGATAAATGAACCAAGAAATTTTCAAAACCTTGCAAATACAGGAGACAGTATAAACAGGACAGTACGTGACTGCTGGCACTGCATGAAAATGTGTTGCACACACACCTTTTGCCTTAAAGGAATTAACTAAGGACATCAGTCCAAGAGAACACTCTGTAGCTATAACAAGCCAAATTTCTTTTAGGATAAGGCAATAAAAAAAATTAACATATGTGCCAGTGGAACCTCACACAGAATCTGGACTTGTGCTTATATGTAATGAACAAAAGGCCTGCCCAAAACAAACGTGGCCTCTGGCTCACTCACAGCTTGCGCTGCTTTCAAAGACCACCTGAGGTCGACTTCCTAGGATAACAGAACCCACTGGTCTGCGCTTCAGGGTTGCTTCAGGGTGGCAGCTGTGGAAGCCTGGTCAACGACACCTCATTTATAGAGAAAACTACTGACATTTGCATTGAGAACAAGGCAATTCCTTCCACATGCACCTGCCGGAAGTCCTGCTAAACCACCTTCCCTCCTCGAGGGCATCACCATTTAAATCCTATGGCATCCTTGCCTGTAATGACTGAACTTGTCTCACACCAGCCCTGGGAAAATTGAGGAAATAAGCATTCAAATCTTTTCCCGTAAGGTTTAACTTTCTGACTAAGGAACGAGCTAACCAACTCAGATCTTACCTTACAAGAAAACCCAAAACTCTACTTCTAATCCAATCTCAATTAAAAACACAAGTCAACAATTGTCCTTTAGATTCCTTAATGAGCCAGGACTGTCATACATCTGAATCAGTGTTGTTCGTAGTTAAGGATGACACTCTATATCTGAATGTGAACAGAGACAAAGTACCAAACTCTCTTCCAGATTTGGAAAAGAACTCATTATTTCACATGTGAACGTTTAGGTCAAATGGGAGACACCCAAGCATTACTTAATTTTTTCTTTTTTTTAAAGAATGGCATATTCTCAACATTCATTCATGCTATCAATTAAAAAAAAAGCCTTTGCTATCAAAATGCTAAAAAAAAAACCACCGTTTCAAAAGCCATATATCAGGAGACAATGCATGTACTACTGTTGGGACATGTTAATCTCATCACCAAATGCAGGCAACCAGCTTTATACAATCGAATGAACACAACAATTTCTACTCAGATCCTGAAAGTGATGCTCCCATCATTATGAACGTACAAACTGAGACGCAGCAATCCATGCAAACACCATGGCACCCTCTCGCAGTGAGTCTCTCCTGCCTGCAAAACTGGCCTGTTTGGGGAAGAAGCTCACAGGAAAATTCTTTTTTGTATCCAGAATACTAACTCTGCTGTTACTAATAAACGCTGAGCTCTCCAAATGTAGGACTCACTAATCTGGAGCAAAGAAAACTACTGTTAAGCATCACTTTTTGCCCTGCTATTTAGTCAAATAATCAAGTTCTACACAAATGCATTTTAAGTCTTTTTTGTTTGTTTGCTTTGGTACCAGGAATTGAATCCAGAGGTTTTTAACCACTGAGCCACATCCCTAGCCCTTTATATTCTGAGTCAGGGTCTTGCTAAGTTGCTGAGGCTGGCTTTGAACTTGCCATCCTTCTGCCTGAGCTGCCCCAGCCACTGGAATTACAGGCATGCACCAATGCACCCAGGGTAAGTCCTTTTATTTTAATGTTTAACAGAATAATAAATAATCAAAGTGTTTGTATTTGTAGCCACTTTGCCTCTAAAGACCTCAGACTCTCTCCCCACATGTTCCAATGGGACAACTTGCACACAAACAATCAATCTTTGCAGACTCTGGTCCTAAGATAACATGACTATAAACCTACCATATGCCTTGATAAGAAGAACAAGTTTAGATGCAAGCTCTCTGAATAAAACAAAGTATAAATGACTCTGGAAAGAAGGTCCTGAAAAGAAAGATGCAGGAATGAATGAAACAAACAAAGCTCGGAACCAATGCAAGCTGGGCACTTCAGAGCAAGGCCATTATCTGTGCTTGGGTGGAGGTAAAATGCACAGAGAAGCAGGCACAAGCAGTGAGGCAGCATGGGCCCTGGAAAGGTAGCACAGAGAAGGGAAGGTGACCCACAAAATCCAGAGGCCACACAGCCAGCTGGCTGCAGAGGGTTAAAGTCTCAGGCACAATGCTGGCTGCCAGCTGATGTGATATTCCCAGATGTCATGGTTAAGACCTTTGCTTCATCTCCTTTGACCTGATGCCAACTTCAGATACAATTTCATAGAAACACCTTAAGTTTCTAAGAAATGTTAGGATGTCTCCAAGAAACCAGGTTCAAACCAATTGGCAACTTTACACCAAAATCTGAGAAAATTCTGGAGAAGTCTTGGGCCAAAAAAGACAGGAAAGGAGGAAACTGAAGGCTGGGGGGCAAACTCTAAGGCTACAGCAGACTATCCACACAAATCCTGCTTCCTCAGCAGCAGGAGAATGGCTCACTACAGCTAGCCTGTGTAACTGGGAAGCTTGGGGTCCGCCTGGAAGACATGGATCTGCCCCTTTCAGATACCTGCTCACATTTCAACCTAAAAACAACAACCGTTTTCAAAAGTAATACAGGTAGCTATCAGAGTCCAATCTTGATTTTCACCTCCAACAAGACCAAAGGCCAGGTGCAGTCCTGTCCTGCCACCATCGCCCTCCTCCCAGAAGGTGGGGCGGACCCTGGTGTTCTGACCACGCAGACTCCAAGCAGCAGCACTCAGGAAAGCACTGGAAATGCACTTTTCCTGGGGGTCAGGCTGATCTAATGCCAATGAATCATAATGGCTGGGAGTGGGTCCAAAAACCTACAGCTGAACAAAGCTCTCAAGGCAATAGCATTCACCACTGAGTTTTGCCCAAACCCTATTTTGGGCTGGTTTTGAGGCGCACACAAGAACAACTGCTTGGAGGGAAAGGTCACTGGAACAGATGTGTTAAGAAGAGGGGTGGGGGTCACTACTACTACCTAGCAACAGTCTGCAGTAGGTCTACAGACTAGCAGAGTTTGCTCAAAACCACACTCAACGCATTACTTCTATGAACAAGTCATCTTTTCTCACTAAGCACTAAGAAAAAAAAAACAAACCAAAAATGATGGCTAGGAGAATACTAAAAGTGAAAAAAAAAGAAACAAAAAAACCAGTGTGGTCCACAATTAGTCCAGGCAACTCTGTAGATCTCTGGGGGAAGGTGGCCCTGTCTAGCATCCCCACAGTGCCACCTCAGGACCAGCGGAGAATAGCCTGGTGTGTGGGCCACAGACCCCCCAAAAGGGGGAAGCCATTTAAAAATTAAAAAAAAAAAAAAAACTTCAATATTCTGTTCACACACAGCCGATCCAGGAGGAACGGCCTTCACAGCACAGAGCTCAGACTGCCCACCCTCTGGAGGACATCCAAAATCAACCACAGTTCACTTTCTTTTCTGATGTGATTAATAAAACCATAAAAGAATCTGAAATGGGAACAAAGAAGGGTGGGGGACAGGCAAAAAAAACAAAAGTTACCCAAAGTTTCTGGAATGTTCCTTCTCTCTCTAGTTACATCTGAGAGGCGAATAATTGTTCCTTCTTTCCTTTCAGTTTTGAAACGTAATCGTCCAGATTCTTCATCATCATCTTCCTCTTCATCCGACTCTTCCTTTACGTCCTTCTGGAGCTCTAAAGTTTCCATACCTCCCTAGATGGCAGACACAGAAAGCAGAGAGTTCATATTCATTTAAATTTAAAATAAAAGAATGCTAAGATACATTAAGCTGTTTATAGTTAAGATGTAAGGATACTTTGAGATGTCATAGTATAAAACCATGTGAAATACTAAGTGGTTTCCAAGAAAAAGTCTCAAGTGTTAAAAGTTGTGCCATTGTTAAAATACTCAAATTCCACTTGTAGTTACTATCCAACGTCCTATACACTATTGCCACTTACACTTCTGATCACAGCAAGTTAATATAACTGGCACTGAATACAATCTCTATGTTAAAACATACAATTCCACCCCAGTTAATACTAGAGTTGCGCGAGCTGCCTAGCACATAGCCCACCTGGCACTCCCAGCTGTGTGGGCTTCCTGACCTCCACTGGCAAGAAAGCAATCTTAGAGGTGCTGCTGCCCTTCAACCTCCAGAGCCCTTCTGCTGCACCCCACACGCTACCCCGCACTGCACTCTGGCTGGCTGAAGGAGTCTTCTACAACCTGACCCCACCGCCAAAGAGCAAAACTGGTGTGTTCTTCAGTCTCTTCACACTAACACCAGCTTGTAGCAGGGTTTCACTATCTCAGTATTCCCCCCCAAATTCTCTAACCCCACTCCAAGCTAAAGTAGCTTCTCCAGGGACAATTCTTCCTGCTGAGTATCAGGAGAGATCCTGCAAACCCAGCCATGCTCTCCTGGGGAGTCTCCGAGAGGCAGACAGGTGAGATCTCTGAGCACCTCTCATCAACATTAGGAAAATAGAATTTGGCTTTTCACTCTCAGGCCTCATAGTTCAAGACATTCTTCACACTTAAGAGAAACAATCTATTATTAGAAAACACACAAAGAAAAAACAGGCCATTGACGTGGCCACCTTGCGTCCCCCTTTTCTCAGCCTTGCCTGCGAAAGCTCTCTGATATATCCTACAAGTGAAGAGGGAAATATGCACAACTTTCTGATGCACCCTACAAGGAAACACATCTTCGAGAACACCAACACCTGCACGTGAAAGGGTCCCGGCACAGCAGCCACTCTGTGGACTAGTGGCTGCAACCCACTTGCAGTGCTCTCATGTTCGGTACGCTGGAGGGTTCCAGAGCACCAGGGCCTCAGCATTCTTGTTGATGTGAGTCCATTTCCTCTACCACTGAGTCTCTGCAATCTGCGTGTGGCTCCCGTGACTGATCTGCAAGGCCCGTATGTGGCACTACCCCTCAGAAAGCTTCAGTTTCACCTCCAACCCCCCAGGAAGTCCTGTTCAAAAGCAGGCTCAAACCTGGCAGGTCCAGCATGGGGCCTGAGAGCCTGTGCTTCTCATAAGCTCCCAGGGGAAGCCAATACCAGGGTCTACAGACCACCACCAAAGCAGTCATTTTAAATGTAACTATTAACTGTAATCACAGCTCAAACAAGTCTAATGTAAAACACAACTACTGGATTTTACATAGTTTAATTATGCATCCAAATCTCCAACAGAGAAATTGAAGACATGATGGGGTGAAATTTGTTTCTTTGAAACAAATGGTACAGCCAGCCAGGGGAAGAGGAGTATACATCTATAACCCAGGAGTCCCACTCCTAGAAATTCACACTAGTGAAATGATTGCTTATGTTCAAAAAGCCTACAACCAAGTGCTTACAGCTCTACGCCAGATCACCAAAACTGGAAACACATGTCTTCCAAGGAGAGGATGGACGAAACCCAGGACATCAGTTCTATAATGCAACTATGCAATAAAAAGGAGCAAATTCTGGGGAAATGCTGGGAAACAAATCCACCAAATTATGTCGAAATATAAATGTATCACAATGCATCCTGCTTACACATATATTAATACACTGATTAAAATAATAATAAAACACTAGAAGGGAGATCAGTAGAGTATAAGTGGATGGGGAAGGGAGAGGGGAGGGAAAGGCAGAGTCCTGGGTACAGAGACCAACTAAATTGTCATGAAGACGGCATGATGCGTCCCAATATTATGTGTAGTTATGATGCACCACTAAACACTAAAGAAATTAAATTTTTAAAAAAGAGGAGTTAACTTCACACAACTGGGATGAAACTGTAAACCATCTCAAAAAGTTACACATTCCAATGACTCCATATTTGACAGTCTCCAAGAGACAAGAGTCTTCTAGTGTCCAGTGGTCAGGAGTGGTAGACAGGCAGTTTCTAGAATGATGGAGGTGATCTAGAATTCACAGCTCTGGACTAAGTAGCCAGGCCCAGCCAAGCCCTGAGCCACCAGCGCAGGCACTGCTACAGAGCACTCTTGCATGATCAGTGCTGGTGCTGAGGGCACCCAATCCAAGGCAGAGCCATGAGGCAGCTGCCACAGAAAAGTAAGCTGCGAGCTAGGGTCTGTGAGCAGGATGCTAGGCTCAGCAAAACGACACCAGCCTCTGCTGCCCTGGACACTCTCCATGGCCAGTCACTCATCCCAGAAGCTTCTATTACTTCCACCGTAAAACTTACCTACTACCACCATGACAGCTCACAATTTCTATGGTAACCACCCAGAACTGGCCAGATACGTTCAGTTATGGGGGTGGGAGGAGTTCTTAAGAGACAGGGCAGAGCCTTCCAGGTAAAATCATAAACACACCTCCCATCTGTCTGCCCACCGGCCCCACCCCACCCCACCCCACAAATCCATGTATCTTACTCCTTTGGCTTAAGTGGGGAAAGGGGGCCACAGGGAGATGAACAGGCTTTGAGAGCAGAAGCTCCCAGTTCCCTACTTCACCCGACACTTAATAAGGGCCTGTCACTCTGCCCCGGTGTTCTGCAGTGTCATCACTGGTCCTGGTGCCAAGTTTTCGAGAAATGATCAGTGAAACATAATGCAAGCTGTAAAGAAGCTCATGCTGGAGTGGCTGATGCCACTCATCAACCGCCAGCCACCTGATGACATTCACTCCATCAGACTCGCTCCTTCAGCCACCAGTTACTAACTCTTCCTAAAAGTGAGGGCGCCATAACCAATCTGCCCAAAGGTGGCCCTTCCACAGTTTTCTCGGATACTTCCTAGCACTCCATTCACAAGCACAATTTCATTGTACAGTAGTGGTGGTGGGTTACAACATAAAAATCCAATTATCCTAAGATTACAAGAATTCAAAGATATAATTAAATTTTAATTTTATTAGAGACATCACTAATGGTTTGATTTTTAGCTACCTATTTATTTTGAAACCCTGAAAACTTACTTTCATCTCTTTTTTCTTTTTCCGGGGGCACTTTACCACTGAGCTATATACATCTCCAGTCCTTTTTATTAGTCTCATTCCCACCGCAGCCTCTTGAATAGCTGACATCACAGACCTGCACACCACACTTGGCTTCACTTTCAGCTCTTAATAGAGGATCACATGGAAATCATCATAAAAGTACTTAAAAACAGGTGCACCATGGCTCTACCCATACATATGCTTCCAAGGAACTAGAAGTTTTAAGGTGGAACAAGATTCAGGCTTGTATATATTTTTAAGTTCGCCAGTGAATTCTAAAATGGACATATGATCTTAGTTGTTAAAGGAAAATTCAACATTCTACCCCTAAATGTGCAGACACAATGGGTAGACCTCTGAAATTGGATGGGAGGTGGGAACCTCTACAGAAAACACTGCTTATGAAAATTCCCTAGGTCTTAATGCTTATTTATAGAGTAATCAAGAGAGTGATTCATTACTATATTACCAGATACAAATCAGTTTCTAGGGGTTGGGGCAAGAGCTCAGGGGCAGAGCGCTTGCCCAGAACAAGCAAGACCCTCAGCCCTGTGGGGAGGATCAGTTTCTAATTCTACCAACAGTGAAAATTTAGTAGTTAGCAAGGATGGGCAATCAAATTGTGTGAAAATTAAAAGAAAAAAACAAGTGAACAATACTCTTAATTTATAAAGACACAAAATCCTTCAGAAAATAAACACAAATGAATCCAGTGAAACATAAAAAAGATTAATACATCACCAAAAAGGGGTTTACGTAAGAACACAAGGTTGATGGAACATTCAAAACTCTGTCATTTTAACAAATTTTAGCTACAAAAGAATTTCAAACACATGCAGATACTCAGGGAGAGGGAGCCACGTCTTCCCTCCTCCACCTGGAGGGGCAGCCTGGTTTCTTCTCAAGAACAGAACAAGGAAAGGGAAAAAGAAGAAATCTCAGACATTGCCCTGCCTGGGGATGAAGCCTCAGAGGGGCTCTCCAGGTCTGGGATCCACGTTCTACAAGCCTGACTTCAGTCTATCATTAGAAAAGCCCAGACTGGCCGATGTTCCACAAGACACCCAGCCTACACTTTGAGCAACTTGCAGAGTAGGAGATGGACACAGGGGGCCATGACAACAATGTGGTGCCCTGGACCAGGCCCTAAATCACAAGGCGGGTGTCAGTGCAGCACCTGGTAAAATGCAAGAAGTCTGCAGTAGAGTTTTGTGTTTTTTTTTCCCAAAGAGAAAGGGACAGTGAGAGAGAGAATCAACCTTATTCAGCTTCTCATGTGGCTTTCATTGCTCCGCCACTTTGTTACATACTTGGTGCTAGCGTTCAAACCCGTGCCCTCGCACATGCCAGGCAAGTGCCATAACCGCCACTGCTCCAGGCCGGCATTATAGTTTTTCTTTTTGTTTTGTTTTTAAAGAGAGAGGGACAGTGAGAGAGATAGAGAAAGAGAGAAACAACTTTATTTAGTTTTCCACATGGCCCTCGTTGCTTCAACACTTTGTTGTGTACGTGGTGCTGGGGTTTGAACCCCGGTCCTTGTCCTTGCCAGGCAAGCGCCAAAACTGCTGAGCCACCACTCCAGCCCCACATTATAGTTTTTTAACAGTTAATTTAATTCACAGCGAAATAAAATAAGGGACATGGACAGCCATTATTTCAACAGATACAGAAAAGGCCTCAACAAAATTCAACATCCATTTCTTTTTTTTTTTTTTTAATCTCAGTGACCTAGAAATGGAAAAAAAAAACTTAAATTTGAAACAAAACTTCCAACAGTTGTATTTAACGACGGCCTCCTGCACACCTTCCCCTGAGTGGAGAACAAGGCACGCGCGTCCACACTCCACGCTTCTGGTGTGGTCAGGATCTACACTGGAGGCCAACAGACAACAGACTGCACAGAAAGAATTAAAACAGTCCTTCCTACAGGCAACCTGATTACTAAGATGTTAGTTTCCCAATTTCATTCATACTTACCATACCATCTCCAAAACTCTAGCTGGACTCTTAGATATTGACAAATACCTTCCAGAATTTATATGCAAAGTCAAAGGACCAAGAAAGCAAAAATCATCTTGAAAAGGAAGGATAAAATTAGCAGATTCACACTACCCGATTCCATGACTGTGCAGTACTGGCAAAAGAACATAAAAATAAACAACAGAAAAGATTCCAGAAAGAGACTCAAATGCAAATGGCTGATCTGCTCCACACAAGCCCTGAAACACTCCAGTGGGAAAGAAGGTCTGCACAGCCAACAGCCAACAGCCAACAGCGGCGAGGCGGCTGCATGAAAATGCAGACGGCCGAAAGAACAGTCTCAACTGCAGCTCACACCAAGCAAGCTTTCCGGAAAGAACCGCAAGGAACTTTCTAACCCTGAGGTAGGCAGCCTTCTTAGCTCACAGATTACTTGATCTCCACCAAAATTCAAGTTCTGATCATGAAAAGACACTTTTAAGAAAAAGAAAACACAGCCCATATGTTCAAAGAAAATATTCATAAAGTATGTATCTGCCAATGACTGGATATCTAGAAAACACAGAAAAACATCAACCTCTCTCTAGAAAAGACAGTCCAAAGATACACACAAATATTCCACACAGAAAAAACATGTATTACCTATGTAGAATGTCTGTATAGACAGTAATCTCCACTCTGCAGCCTCAACAGACAAACTTAAAAAGACAAACAGCACACTTGAAAAAGAAGTCAGAGATTAAAAGAAGACCCCAGAAGACTGTGGCACGGGGACTAAAAGAGAAGACTGCACTGTCACGTGATGGTGAATAGTGGCTGCTCGGCCGCATCACTGGGGAGGGCATAAAATGGCTCAATCACTTTGGGAAACCACTGGCAATTTCATAAACATACTGCTACCCTGCCTCAGCAATTCTCCCGCTAGTCACTGGACAATTTGGTGTTTGGGGCTTTTTTTAGTGCTGAGGACAGAACCCAGAGCTTCATACATTAGGCACTCCACCACTGTGCCACACCCCAGCCCACCACTAGTTACGGAAGAAACACAAACATAAACAAGGCCAGGCAGGGTGGTGCACAGCTGGAACTCCAGCAAATTGGAGGCTGAGGCAGGATAATGGCATGATGAAGGCCAGCCTGGGCATCTTAGCAACACCTTGTCTCAAAATAAGAAATTTTAAAAACAGGGAGTGGGGACAGCTGGGAATATAGCTCTGTGGTAAAGTGCCCCTAGGTTTAATCCCCAAAAACAAAGAAAAAAGATATCCACAAATATATGAGCAACCGTACCCTTATTCATAACAACAACAAAAAACTGGAAACGACCCAAATATCTAACACTGGGAAAATGAGTAAGATAAATCCAGAAATGGAATAAACTACTGTTCACATAACTATCTGGGTGAACTTCTAAGACGTGCTGAGCAAAGGCAGCCGGGCGAGAGTATAGCTAAGGAATGACATTCACATAAAGTTGGGAGAAATAAGAATGGGGCTTGCGTCCGAGGGGTCAGCACTGAACAGACAGCAGTCAGGACTCGTGTGACGGGACTGCTCCACATCAACGGCAGCACAGTGACCTGGATGTGCTTGGGTATTGAAACTTACTCCACGCCCAACAGTTAAGTCATCTATACCACTATCTTAAATGACACAAGGACTGTTTTAAAAGCTCCTCTCAATTCCTGCTCCATACACACCAAAACTGCCTAAGTTAGCACGCCGACAGCAGAGCTGGCTCTGGTGGGGCCACAAGGGTAGAAAAGTGTGGTCTTCATAACACATCTTTATAATGTGTTTCAAGCACAGTGATTTCTCTGTATTAACCAAGCAAGACTACTGGCTAATAAATAAAAGGAGCCTTGTGAAATAGGCTCTTCAATTAAAACTAATTCAGCGTGTTTTAAACGTTCTGAATGAAGTCCAGACAATGTGCACGGAGTCGAGGGAATCTGCAATGCACTTCCTCCCTTCCCAGGGTGTGCTGCTACCCAGAACAGAGGAGCATGACTGGTGGTCTTACCAAGGAGACCTTGACGAAAATCGTTCACAGAACTAGGGAGACACTAAAAGGCTCTAGCCTGAGGATACCCCAAGCCCTAAGTCCACAAAAGCCAGAGCAATGCAGCAGCCTTGTGTCTGCATCTGCTGTGCTTGCCAATCACCTTCTGACAGCCTCCTACTCGGAGGCTCTAGCTGAAGGAAGCAAGCCCAAAGTATCTGCTACTACAGGAAAAGGAGCAGCAGGAGCCTCCAGTAAACACTATTAAAAGTCCTACAAACAAAGAGCATCACAAAACATTTTCAGTGAACACGAGAGCAAACACCAGGCAAGGGAAACTCAAACCAACACCAGGGAAAGGAGGATAGGAAAAAAACCTGTCAACAACTTCTAAAATTATCTTTAAATGTTAAATTTAATTATAGGACACAGCTTAAAAGAAAAAAAAGCAAATAATGTATCTTCTAGCAGATGATATAAAAACATGTAACATTTGGATGAGATTTTACTTTCATTCGACAAGTTCCTCCAGAAAGCAACCCTCAGACAGTTCCACATCACAAGAAACCACAGGAGTCCAGCACACATAGCCTTTAGTTCTTTGCCTTCCAAATTCAAGGATCAAAACTTTAACCACTTTATATTTCCTGCTTCTGCACATTTCAGGAAAAAAAAGAATATTGTTTACTTATGTTATTTTGTTCATAGCTAACAATTTTTTTATAAGTTAGAAAATTCTGGAATAATGTCACCATCTAGAGGCAATAACACTGGCTATTTTCAACTTCAGGTACTTAAGAATTAGACACAGACATTTACCTATGTATTGTGGAGCTAACGGGGAGAAGTCCGTATCCTGCTCACTTACTTTACCACGTGCATCTTTCGTGGAAGAGGTCAGGCATCAGGTGGTTCACTGTAATCCACTGCAAGGTGACCAGGATTTATTTAACCCTTCACAGAAGTGTACACTGGCTCCACTTATTTTCAGTGATGTAAACACCTGGTATGTGCATTTCTGATCCCATCTTATTGATTCCTTTGCATCGATTCACTGAAGTAGAACGGCTGAGTCAAAGGACAAGTGCTGGAAGGCTGCGGATACCATCAAGGGCAGTGAAGGGCCTGACTTCCTTCTTCCTGAATGCTAACAAGTTAGCCTGCCACTGTCTTGTGGGAGAAGACTGGGACAATCTATTACCTACAACACCAGCAGCAGCATTTTGTGCCAGGTTCCTGAAGCCCCAATCCCACCGGGCCATGAGAAGAAAGCAGGTGACCCTTTCAGAGGGGCTGTCCTCCAGGAGAGGCTGCGGGCCAAGAAAGCAGACTTGCCCAGCAGTCTGGAAGCAAGGCTGCCCCAGAGGAAGACACCCTGTCTTCAAGACCACCAGCTATACAAACACACCTGAAGCGGCTGTGCAACGAAGTGTAGGAAGCAATCTGCTCTCAAAATGTGCAGAAACCAGATGAACCCATGGAAAACTGCCTCCTGGGAATGTTTTCAAAACGCTCCCCCAACTGAGAGAAACCTGACCAATAACTTTCATTTTTGCCAATATTAAATAAAATGGATTAAAATTCTCAAGTCTGCTTTGATTTTTGTCATTGAATACGTTTTCACATAACTCACATGCTATTCCGTTTTCATGACCCACCCTTACCTTGATGGCACTCCTCTGAAAGTACTGTTCATGCTGTCTACTCAATCTTACATCCCAGCTAGAGTTCTTTCTATTGTCTTTTGACCATTACCCTTCACAGGTGTGATGGGGCTGATGTGCTCAGTGGGAATCACAATCCCCCACCTCTCGTCCCTGTCCCTGAGCCTGTCACATCTCCTCTAGCTGACCTGGTTCCTTGGACCAGACACACTGTTCTACAGTTGGTGAATCTGGGCAGAAAGCCCCTTCTATACATTTTTATTGTTTTCTTTTGAGCGATGGGGATGAAACCCAGGGCCTCATGCAAGCGCTCTACCACTGAGCGACATCCCCAGCCCCCTTGTACTGTTTATATCTTTTCTCCAAGTTTAGAATTATTTCAAATAGTTATTGACACAGACAAAGCACAAAAAGAAAATTCAAATTTAGTTCGTGGGTGGGGAGCAAGGGTTATGTCCAGGAAACTCTCCTGTTTGGCATTCAATATGGGTTCAGATTCTACTACAGTATCACGCATCTTAGAAAAAGAACAGGTGAACAAGGTATTTTATAAACTCAGCATATCTTTTTTAATTCAACCTCAAAGTAAAAAAATGACCTAAATCAGCAAACATCAGTTTTCATGTCTCTTAAAAAAACAAGAGGGGAGGACGTTAAGAAAAATTGAGAAAAAATACTAAAAAAGAAAATTTTCAAGAAAGTCAGCAGGTCCTGGGCTAAGGAATTATTCTGTGGCCAGTTCTTGAGTAGAAAGGCACAGAGTCCCTCAGGCCTGGCCAGTTCTCTCAGTCCTGGGGACTCATCTCCCACACCTACCCTGCCCTCACCCCAGCGCCCCCCAGGCGAGTCCCTCCCACTGCATCATGTCTGCGCCTCTTGTGCTGTTACATCACAGGCAATGGCACACATCTTTTGATTCCCTATATTAGACTGTAAGTCCCTTGAGGGCAGGGATCAAAGTTTTTAGTCCTGTTTCTTCAACAGCCAAAGGAGTACCTAAAGACAGGGAATCTTGCAGTATTTTCTGAATGGTCCAAATTAACTATTTAAAAATAATTACAGCACAGCTTTCAAAGCACTACCATATACATCACATTTTTGAGCAATAAACCCAAAAAAACACTTAAAACATTATAACAAGCCAGGCAGGTGTAGTGGCACACGCCTTTTAATCCCAGCAACTCAGGAGGCCTCGAGGCAGGAGGATTAAGTTTAAGGCCAGCCTCAGCAATTTAGTGAAACCCTGTCTCAAAAAAAAAAAAAAAAAAAAAGGATTTGGGGATATAGCTCAGTGGTAAAGTTCCCCTTGGTTCAATCCCCATTATCAAATAAAAAAGGAATTAAACACACTCTTAACACTGGAAGGCACGTAGTACACAGAGACCACAGCACACCAGTACTCCCTTCCCTAAGTCTAGAAAGCTTGGGGTTTTTTTGCACTCTTTTCAGAGAAGGGAGGTCTCAACTAATGCTGAAAAGATGCTCATTTTAAATCTGGGAGGGAGCCGGGGAGAACACCAACAAACTTTTTGACTCTTTTTAAAAGTTGAACAAATACCTCTTGGGTCTCAGGAGCAACCTGGGAATCAGTAATCTCATCTAATTCATCTTCAGCAACACAGTCTTCCTGCTCTTGCAGCCCTTGTTGCCCACCATAAGCCTGCAAGTGTTCTTCATCCTGACGGCCATCGAAGAGAAAACATGTTTTTCTCATACAGCTTTTGGGTGTTTTTGTTTGTTTAAGCACTATTCATCTTTGACCCATGCTTAGTTATTCTGGAAGCTTTTACTAAGGTAGTCCCTATCTGAGCGCAAAGCACAAAGCACTCCTCTCTGTGTTAATGTGAAGGACCCCACTGCTAAGATGACCCATGTGCAACTTCCGCCTCCAGGCGCCCTGTTAAGTAGCTCTTCCTCAGCAACCAAAGGGAACCTAAGAAGAACAAGCGTGCATGCTCTCTCCAGGGAGCCTGGTGGCAGGAGGTGAAATCACACCCAGCCCTCACCTCTTTCACAGCAATAAAGACACTGCAGTAGGGGCAATGGGACTCAACAGATGCTCTTTAAAATCCAGGTACCATCGGCTTCTCCACCAGGCCCCTCCCTCAAGCAGAGAGGATGACTCCAGGTTTTGTACAGAATGTAAGGACACTCCTTTTGAAAACAAAAACACTACCAGAGCAAGTGGGGCTGGTCCCGATAGAAGCAGATCAGCTTCTACTTGGTGCAGACTTCTTCCCAGTATCCCTGCACACTTGTTGAAAATGAGCAGTGTGGTGGCTACAAATCAGGCACCCTGGAAGAACAAGCCTACAGACCCCAACAGCTTCCCACATGGAAGGTGACGGTCTCACCGACACCCTGAAGGAAGTAGCCTTCCCCAAGTAGCAAGCCACCTCAGTTTCCACAACTGCCTCTCAGGATGATCTAACACAGCGCCTTCCACTCTGCTGCAGAAAGCAGGAGCATTCCACCGGGAACAGCCACTACCACCCTTGACTCGCTGACAGCCAGTCAGATTTCAATTAAGGCCAGGGTTGCTAGTCAGAATTTCAGCCAACATACAATGGGGCACAGTCTAGGCCAGTGGACTCTCACCAAGTAACAGAAATCTGCTACCCTTTACATAAACTGTCAATCTGCAACCCATGTTACAGAACAGTGTTTTATGAAACCTCAATCTATGCTAACTTCACAGGCCCTAAAGGCACTGATTGCGCTTAAAAGTACAACACCAAAACATTATTTTCTGAAATTCTGTCCACTACTAACCAATACACAGTCCTCACTACTACAAATTTTAAAATGAAATCACTATTTACTCTCAAAAACAGCACCTATAAAACACAGATTTAAGGATCTTGTTCTCTGGAATACAAGGGGAAGGAAAGCCAGAGCTGTGCCTCCAGCTGTTGCAAGGTCTCTGGATCTCCCCGTTCTGCACAGGGCACAGTGTTCCTTCCAGCTGTAAATCTGTGGTCTTCTGAGTCTACAGCCAGTCATGCACAAAAAGCTCTCCACATAACTTACAGTAGCACCCCAGGAGAAAACAAGCTCATGGAGTCACACCTGGAGTTCATCTGGCCTCAGAGTGCTGGGTGACGAATTCTCAGCAGGACAAGGACCAGCTAAATAAACCAGGTAAAAACTGCATAACACTGAGCTACAGAGGGACACAATCTACTCAGGAGCTCCTCAGTCTAATAATGAGCACCCATGACCGAGAGGCCCCCGCTGCTGAGCAAGAGCTGAGCGTTCTCTGTCAACCCTGCACCTCACTTCCCATACAAAGCAGTAATTTGAGACAAGACCACTGTGATGACTATGAAAACTAAAAGGCAGCCACAACTGCCACACCAGGCACGTTAAGGCAGGCAGACTCTGCTCATGGAGCGCCATTCAACTACCTTCCCTCAACTGTCAAGTGTACCAACGACTCCAAAAACATCAGGTCCCATTCAGAATCCTAAGTCAATTTTCACCTTAAGGTTTTATTTACTCTGAAAAAGATTTGTTTCAATGTGGAAAGGTCCTATGATTGCTTCTGAACCCCCATTCTGTTATCTTAATAACCTGGCTCCAACGTGCTGCACGATTAGTGAGTGACCTGCATCACTGATGGGGCTTTAGACAGTGCAGGACAGAAGGGGGACTCCTCACGACTAGAAACCCTCTACCCCGCTCTACAGGGAAGCCCTGTGCAGCAGCGCACACTCGCTCTATCAAGCACTCTCCACGGCGTGATCTGCCCCACTAAATTCCACCCTCACAGGCAGGGACCAGGTCTCATGCCTTGTATGGCTCAGCACTGTGTCTCAGTGCTTAAACAGAAGTAACATCAGGCTGCTCTACTGAATTTAAAGGGAGAGAGACCGCAGAGGGGAGCCAAAGCCTTGTTACTGATGAGCAATGGAAATAATACTGTAACTAAGAAACAGCCACATTTTGGAAGAACTTTAATTTTTAAAAAGCATTCCAAATTAGTGTCCCAGTTTAAGAAAGTATGCAAACATACCAGAAGGTATCTCTCCACCTGTAAGAATTTATCACCAAAACACGGGGCTATCAGGATGACAAGTCCCCGTGGTGCCTTTGCCTGACTCCCTACTAAACCGCAGACATCTTTTCATGACTATCTACTGAACAAGCACCCGGAAAGCAGCAAATCTAACTGCCAAGACACCCTCAGTGACCACACCCACGACTGAAACTAGGTTCCACAGAATTGAGCCTTTCCACAACCACTCGTGTACACATTTCAATGTCCAAACTTCAGCCATTTTTGAGTCTTTTCATCAGATGGAAGCACACTCTGAATGAAGACAGAACCAGATGAGAGCCACTCCTGCCTCAGCCGGGCCCTCTGGAACTGAGGAGTGCCAGCCTGTTTCCTAATTCTGCCACAACAGGATGCTGGTGCTCCAAAAGCCCCAAGGCTCAACACACCTGAGACCACTCCCTTCCTCTGAGAGTCTTATTCAGGTGCCCGTTGAAAAAACAAAAACACATTAAAAAAAAAAACCATTTCTGATGATGAATCATCATGACAGATGAGTAATCTCACATTAGTACCTTTTCTTTCCTTACGGTTCAACTTAAAAACAAAAATAAACAAAAAAATACTACCTACCAAAACCATCTTTCTGAAATAATAATCAGCACAATCTTCACTTCCTGATCACAGATAACAAATTACGTGTGACATTTCCTAAACTAACCTCCAATCTCTTTATTCAGGTTTAGACAGTTCTCAGTTACAAGGATGAATGAAGAGGACATCAATCACTCTGGAATATTAGCACCTTAAAGATGTCTTTAGCAGGTCAATAATCTTTTCACCTTGGAAGGACTTTATCAGATCTTGTCTGAAGCCTGGATGAAAGCTCCGCATTAAGTACTTCCACAACTGACAGAGCATCTCCACCACACAAAGCTGGCTCCCTCCTCAGGGTGCAGCCTCAAGGTCACCATTCTTTGCAGCTTTCCAGACTGACAAAGGAGCATTACCTCTGGCCAAACAAGCTGTCAACACAAACTTTGTCAAAGCTCAGATAAAGAAACTGGCAGACAGTGATAATAAGGTCTAATTTCCCTCCCTCCCAAGGGAGGTAAACAGATTTCCAATCAGTCTAGAAACCCATGCGCAGGAAGCCATGTTACCCTTGGCCACACAAAGGAGGAAAGACTCACTGTAAATTCATCTAGAGGCTCATGGATTTCAATGTCCAGCACTTCATCACTGTACAGCGGCTCCTCCTCTGGCTCTTCTCCGTACTCTATCTGGTCTTCTGTCAGCTCGGCATCATGGCCTTCATACTGTCCTTCCTCTGGGTACTCCTGAGGGTACAGTTCTGGTCCGTCGGATTTATGGTAGGCTAGCTCGTCCTCTCCCTGTTCGTACTCAGACTCCTGTTCTCCAGACTGGTCGTTAGTGTTGTCAGACAGTTCAAACGATGTAACCATGCCAGACGCAGTGTTCAGATTAATCGTGACACCCTGAGAACTAGAAAAATAAAAGGACAGACACCCATAAGAGTGGAGCTCAAAACTGAACCATTCCACAGCTGAGCTGGTGAAGTCACTCCAGTTATTGACAGATGCAGTTTCACTCCATTCACAAGGAAAAACAAAGCTCCAGGAGCAACACGGAGCCGCACTGCAAACTCATGATGCATACAGTGCCACTCATGAGAGCCTGGCGGACCCAAAGAGCCCACTCAATCAGACGAGGAAGCAGGTCTACGAGGAAGCAGGTCTACCGCAAATCCGAGACTGAACGCAAATGTGTTACACTTCACTCTGATTCACAGAATGAAATGGATGCAATCTGTTTGCTGTCTGTGAGCTCAAAATAAAGAGTATTATTCTATAAGCAGAAAACCATAGCTGGAATTTAAAAAAAACAATTTGATTTCTTTTTAAAGTCTATGATATAAATTACAGACTTGTTCAAATGAAAAAAGAAAAACCTCAACATTAAAAATCTGTATGATAAGCCAGATGCAGGCACACACCTGTAATCCCAGCAACTCAGAAGGCTGAGGCAGGGGAACTGCAAGTTTGGCAACTTAGGGAGACCCTGTGTCAAAATAAAAAATATAAGACTGGAGATGTAGCTCAGTGGTAAAGGGATCCTTGGGTTCAATCCACAATACAAAAATTAAAAAAAAAAAAAATCTGATGAAGACACATTTCAATGTTCAAATAAAATTTATGCTGGTCAGATATATTTTAATTTTTTTAAATTAGTAATTTCTGAGTAAAAAGAAGGCTTTAAAACTGAAAAAAAAAACCCCAACCATTTTCTACTTATTAAATCATAACAGATAAATGCCAAACAGTAAGATGCAAGATAACATTTCAAATGCTCACATAGTTAAGTGTCCAGTCCTAACAAAACACTGAATATGCCACATATACTTTAAGCTACTGTGGCTAAAGATTCCAAAGGTGTATTTCAAAACCAGCCTCACCCAAAAGATCAAAATATAACAATGATGCCACAAGAATAGAACTGGAAAGTTTATCTAACTGGTAGAATAAAAACTCTTCTTTTTACCCATATATTATAACTTTAGGTCAGAAAACTGTTACAAATCTATACCACATGTATTGTGTTCATTACATTTATAACCAAGACTATATTTATATTTTCCCTAGTGTTTCCTCATTTAATTGAAAATTGTTTCAACCTGCCAGAGTATACTGAGTATCTCTTTCCAAAATGGTAATTCAGAAAACGGAATGTACTAATACAAACCATCTGAAATGAAAACAAAGACAGCCATACTGAACTACAGAGCCCTGCATCAAGAGTTACCCACTGCCCTCCTCCGGAGCAGCACGCATCACATCTGCACTGAGCATCCATGGCCAGCAGCTGCAGGCCCTGCCATGGTTTCAGGCAGCTGACCTGTTTAGAGAAACTGACATAGGGCTTCCACATTACAATACACTACCTTCCATTCAGGATGCAATTCTACATTAGAAAAAATACATTACTCAGTTATACTCAATTACAACCATAAATCACAAACAGTTCCTATCAATTCAGTTCAATAAAGAAATTTTAATAAGTTAATACTGAGTACCTGAAATTTTCTTCATCTTCATTATCACTCTGTAAAAGATCATCATTTAGCTCTTCATCTGACAAATCCGATTGATTCTAATTAAAAGTAAGAAATCTAATTAATGTGTGTCACTTCCACAAAAAGACTTGTTACAAAAGAGCAAAAATTACATTGAATAGATCTAACTTTATATTATTAAAACATTGCCATCTAGAAAGTTCGCTCAATTTAATATCACCATGGACAATCTAGAGATCCTATATAAGGCTACTTCCAGGCTAATTTTTAGATGCCATAGGCAAGTAAGTATAGAAGCATCAAGGGTACTGATCAAATTTATTCTAACACAAAAGGAAAAAGATAAGAGTTCCTGGGTGAAGCATTCTAAAGCATTTTTCCTTACCATACACAAAAAAGAATGATATCCTTAAGATATGACTAAATCTATAGCCAGGAGTAGTGGCACATGCCTATTAATCCCAGAGGCTTGAGAGGCTAAGCAACTCTGTCTCAAAATAAACAAATTTTACAAAGGGGATAGGGATGTGGTTCAGTGGTAAAGCACCTCCAGGTTCAATCCCTAGTATGGGGCGGGGGGGGGGGGGGAGAGACTAAATTGAATACAGTATCCAGCATATAAAGACTTCTAAGCAATATAAAAGTGCAACTTCAGAAATAAGCAGTTTTAAAGATACTGGCTCTCTAAACTGGATAGGAAGGAGCTCAGGTAACCGGCTTTTCCAGGGTGGATCACACATGAAAACAGGTGTTGGTGGCTCCACCCCTCAGTTCTCAAGGGCACTGTCTGCACCCAGTAAGCAACAGAGGCAGCACAGCGACTCAATCAAGAGTTCTAAGCTTTGCTAGGCCAGTATGTGTCCATCTCTTAGATTTTATTCATATGTATAAAACATATATATAAATTGCTACTTCTCTTCCAAAAGAATCAAACTACAACACATTTTATTTTTAAAAGGTAAGAATAGAAAAAATTGATTTGATGCTCTACCTTAAGATAAAACAATGTCTTTTTTTCACATCTTATAAAAATAGGTTTCTCAAATTTGATGGGTATATTCTGTACTATAGTATTTCTGATAGTCAAAAATAATTTTATTAATTCCAGTCCCAAGAGAACCTACCTATCATTGACATTACATTAAGATAAAAATAATACAGGCCACCTAGTCAGTTTATTTGAAGAAGGAAGAACGGATGGATCTCCATAAGAACACAAACCCTGCTTAACAAACTCACAATGAAGGTCCTATTAGCTGATGTATAATCTGTCATACAAGCTGGGCCAGTCTGACAGTGGAAGGAGCTGCCATTAACAGGTGCAAGCCAGGCCTGCCCTAGCAGATAAGTTCAACAGTCCAAGTCTGTTCAAAACCTCAGGAAATTTTTATAAATTAACAATTCAATAAAAGCCAAATTTCACAAGAGGCTACATCCCTGAGTTTCTAAGTTAAATTTTTTGTTGTTGTTGGGAATCAACCCAAGGCTTTGTGCATGCTAGGCAAAAGGTCTACCACTGAGCTACAACCCCAGTCCTTAAACTTTAAAGCAGTTGTCAAAAATCAGTTAACCAAGAATTTACCAAACAAAAACAAAAGGAATTTATATGGCAGGCCCTGACCACTGTCAAATCTCCCTTCCTGAGGATTCAACCTTTTTCTCTCAATTCTGAACCTGCCAGCTAATAAACACAGAACGTAATGAACAGAATATCCACTTCACTGGAAAGGCTAAAATTTTCAGAGCTAGACTCAATCCCACAGGCCAATGCTGTCAGTGCCATCCCATGAGCTGGAGCAGACTGTTTTCTCAAGCAAGGTGGAGAGTAGTTTGGGAAGGCTCTGCTCAGGATGGACTCCACAAAGGTAGGACAAACAGATCCCAGGAGAGGAAGAAAAGGTGGCCAAGGATAATAGTGATATCCTTCTTCCCAGCATTTCCAGACAGGCTGCACCTCCCAAAGGACAAAAAAACAAGCAGGGAAGAAAAAGAACGGCTCCTTCGAACAAGGACTTGGGGTAGTGGGAGTTCACAAACAGGAAGAAAATGGTTCCCCAAAAGTTACCAACACTGGCACCTAAGAAAGAGATGCCCTTGGTGCAGCAGCAGCATACCTGTCCACACACTAGCTAAGGCCAAGCAACACAGGAACTAGAGGAGGAATAGAAACTGGCAGCCATGTCCATCTCAATCTTACCTAAGTTTTAAAAGTTCTAACTTGCTCATCCTGAACTTGCACTTCAACCACATATGTAGAACTTGATCCTAATGACCTCTTCTCGACAGACGAGCCTGTCCCTGACAGTGCAACATATGCACCACCCTCTGTGTGCGCTTCTGGCCAAGAGGACCCTAGGAACCTCTCAAGACACAGTCAGGTCTCTGTAAGCTTCTCAGAGCTACTGTGAGGAAAGCAGAAGAGGAGTCTCCAGAACGCCTGTCCAGTGGGCACCAGCCACAAAGACTATAGCAGCAAGCTTGCTAATAAATACTCAGTAGAAATCAAATTAATACAACTTAAACCAACAAAAAAACGTTCATTTTTCATCTATCACATGAACAAAAACTATTCTTATAGCTGGGGAATAAGAAAGTGAGAGAGAGGCTTATACACTGCTGTTAGGGTCAGAAGCTAATCAAGCAGTGCTGGAAAGCACCTTGGCAGTGTGGAGCATGAGGCTTGGAATGCTTGTGTCCTTAGGACAGAGGCTCCCTCTGTGGATACTTCCAAAGCAAAGAATCCCAAAAGCACACTAAGAGTCACATCTTAAACCATCATCATAATACCTGAGATTTCCTTCAGGAAGTTGGCACTGTGTGTGGATACAGATGGAACAAGATTACCCTGAGCTGAAAACTGCTGATGCAGGCTGAGACACACATGAGGACGAATCACACCGTTCTCTTCTTTTGTATGTTTGAGATTCTCTAAAATAAGGTTTTTTTGTTTGTTTGATGGTTTGTCTGTTTTTAAGTTGCTATGGTTTAGATAAGGTCTGAGTATTCCCCCAGGCTTCAAGTTCTGAAATAGGGTTCAGTAAGAAATACAGAAAAACTAGCTTGGAAAGAATCCTAAATTATGTACTTGAAAAAAATGCAAATAATGCAACATATTAAGTTACAAGAAAACAGCAGAGCACTTCTAGCGCAAGCCCTTAGCGATATCACAACAAGACTAAAGGCCATTCACGCAGTGATAAAGTAGACAAAAGATGTGAATGCACCACCAACTTGGAAGTATTGGCTTGCGCTACCCTCACTGGTCAATCTTGACCTAAAAGTATAATAAACTTCAGTGACAACTATTGAGAGTAAGAAGCCATTAAAGTTTTAAGACTCTAAAACAAAGTATAAAGAACTATCTTGATATTCTATCAAATGAGAATACCAAGTATTTTAAATACTAATGAATAAAATTTAAAGCTTTACTTTTACCACTTGAAAGACACTGGTAGAGGGTACTGTATATAAACAGATATACAAATACGATATACAAATACCAAAAAGAAGTAGAAACCCTACATGAGAACTTTTAATTTTATTTATGTGATTGTTTGTTATATTTGAGTATGGTTACCTTTAAGTTTATGTTACAAATAATCCCAAGAAGTGAATTCCAGAACCAGTATAAACATTAACCATCAAATGTTACACTCCTTTAAGGGAAGGGCCAGTTTTATGCTACCACTGTCCCAGATCCAATACCCGCTAGAGTGCCTTGAACACAGCAGGAACCAAAACTTTTGCTCCAGAGGGTTTATTGCTTGACTTAAAATTATCAGAGAATTTACTAATAGTCAACTCTGTGAATTTAAAAAGTAATTAATTCAAGACTAGAGGTGTAGTGGTAGAGAGCATGCTTACCATGAGAAAGGAAGGCCCTTAAGTTCTACCCTCTGCACCAAAGCAAACCAAAACATAATTAAATTTGCACAACTATTATCTACCCCCATCTTTCTAGTAACGCATCCTATGCATAATGATGTATTTCTATCGTTAAGTACCATTAAATGACTACTGTCTTTTTCTAGATATTTCTTACCTTTTTGCCAGACAGCAAATCTTCTCCAAGTAAGTCATCTTCGAGTTCACTGGGAGAAGAGAAAAAGGTCGAAACATTACTCCTACTACACTGGAAAGTGTGCTGATCACTTAGCAAGGACTTTCTTGAGAAGTCTGCTACATGGGATATTTTCATAGGTGAGGAGAGGCACTGGCACACAAAGTGACCCACTAGACTATCTATACCCAAGAGATCTTCTCTTTGGAACTGTTGAATGATTGGTAAAAGAAGAAACTGTAAGAAAAAATACATATACATTCTACTATCTCTACAAACTTACGATGAAATAGGAAAAGAAAGATAAAAACCAAGACAATAGGAAATCATTGGATATTCATCTGGCAAAAAACGGAAAAAAGTCACAACTTTACAAATGATGTAGCTAGACGCAGTGACACATGCCTGTAATCCTAGCAGCTTGGGAGGCAGAGGCAGGAGGATCCCAAGGTCAAAGCCAGCCACAGCAACTTAGCAAGACCCCAAACAATTTAGCAAGACCTATTCTCAAAATAAAAAGTAAAAATGGCTAGCTCAGTGGTTAAGGGCTTCTAGGTTCAATCCCTGGTACCGAAACAAACAAACAATGATAAGGTTGTAAAATTAAACAATAGTAACTAAGGGAATTACCTTTGTACAGTGTGGAAGTCAGAGCGGTCACCTGCAATGTTGCCCTGAATGTTTCTGTTCTGAAATGACTGGGAGCAGGTTTTCTTACAATTAAAGTAGGAACCTTAATAAAGAAAAAGCTGAAGACATTTTTCACTGAATTAAAAAAATATTTTTGTTTGGTGAAAATGACTACCACTGGATTATGTTTTTGATTATGGAGATGCCAATGTCATTGGAGAAAATGTCTTTAAAGACCAACAAATAGAAGGAAAAAACAAAACAGTAGACTGATGACATTTCTAGTTGCAAATGTCTATGGAAACCAAGTGCACCAATATTCGCTTTTTATAAGGGTTCTGGTTATAGTTATAAAGTTTATAGGTTTTCATTACTATCAGCATTATTTTGCTCAAAAAGCACGTTTATTTTTTTGGTGGGCTACTTTACAGTAGCCCACATGTGCATTCTCTAGGAGTTATAACAGAAATGCACATTTCCATATAATGCCTTTTAAACTGGAAATAGCCTGACGAATCATTCAGTTCATGCACTAAAAGCTTTAGTACTTTAAGTTACCCTCAGTAAGTCTAACACCCTCATTTTTATAGATGAAAATAAAGACATTAAATAATGCCTAAGGTCACATAGCAGAGATGGAAACAGGACAATCAACAGCCCTTTAAAAAGCACTGTTTCATAGCCCAGTCTAGAACAGCTTTGAGAGAGAAACAGCTCCTTCCCACATCCTTCAACCACTATCAGACATACTTTTTCAATAGTCTTCCAGGGGCAGAGGAAAACATACTGTCAACAACACTTAACAATTCCTACTTTGAAGTTTTGACTCTAGAAGACCAAAACCACACAAGGAACCTCTCTGAAGACACGCATTTCTCTGTGCCGCTACTTCAAGCAACTGAAAATGGAGGGTGACTGATTAAGATGGCAACAAAAGCAACTGCTAGTGACCACACAAAGCTAGCAAGTACTTGTGACTTGATGACAAGAAAAGCACTTGGAAATAAGATGCCAACCTTTAATGAGTACCTACCTCTTCAGACAAGAACATCTTCTAAATGGGATGAACGACACAAACCTACACCAGTTGTAAATGAGTGGAGTGCACGGAAAAGGGGACACAACATTGTTCCCATGACTAACGAGAAAGCAAAACAGGAGACACCAGAAATAAGAGGATGGCACAAGCATGACCAAGAGAGCCAGACAGCAGCACCCATGCAGGAGACCTCACACACAGGCACTCGACTAGCATCTACAGGCATGGCCTCTACACCGACATAATGACCCCATCAGGTAGATATTTATATCACCACCAATTTGCTTTTTGTAATGTGAAACACAGACTGAGTTGTTCAATGACCTGCCCAAGGTCACCCTGCTAGGAAGCCGCAGCACCAAGTAGGGGAACGCAGCCCGGAGTCAGAGTCCAAATCCCAACTCTCATGCACACACCCACAAGGCAACTGGTACTTCTGACATCATCATCCAGCTGGATCCTCACAAAAGATGTACACATAAAGGAAGCAATTTATTAAATACATAAAGCTACCAAAATCTTATTACCAATTACCAAAAACAATAAGGTAGAAGTAGAAGAGACTAGCCCACAGCCCCTAGCTCCCAAGGGGTGAGTACTCATGAGTGCTCAGGTTCCCAACAATAAGGCGCAGCACTACAGACAAGGACAGCAGCACCACCCTGTTGAAGGTTCCAGGTGCTGACTCAAGAACTCCCAGACAATGCACCAGTAATCACCCTGTGGGTAACTGCGATTGTGGGTAACTGCGACCTTCTGGGCAAATATTTCTTACCAAAGACTTCAGACAATAAGCTCTTTGAAAGCAAGTATGTTTTTACTTACACAAAGAGCATCCTGAAAGACATTTCTTAGGAAACATATTGAAATGTCAGCCACTTAGTCAAAAGCTTCCAGAATCAGTAGTGGGACAACATGGCCACTCTAGGAGCCCACTGTTTCATTTCCTCCCGCTCCGTCCCTCTGGACCACATCTTTCAGGAAGGGCTCATACAGGCTGTCCCCTCCTCTGGAAACATTCAGCCAGTCACCTACAGAAGTGAAGAGCAAGAGCAAAGAACTGGGCTCTCCAGTCGTGCTGAGTAGAGCAAAGATGGCAGCCCCATCATCACAGTCCTCCCAGTACTCCAGAACAAAGCTCCTTCCCCTGTGGCCTGAGCGGAAGCTGCTACTCCAACTCTAATTCTCCAACTCTGCCTTGTAAACAGACCTCATTACATGACTCAGTTTAACCTTGTCTTCAGGTCTTGCAGCCACCTTGGCTAAAAGCAGTGACTCAGCCCTGCAGATGCCCGACAGGCAACTGAAACAGGACAAGGCATGGTATCTCTGCCTCCACTTCTACCTGAAGCTCTTCGACCTACTCAGCTCTGCATGTAGGCATGCTAATCCTTTAAGGAGTATAGAATGGAAACACAAGGTTTATTGGCCCCAACCTACCTAGCCTGTCTCAACAAGATGCGCAGGACTCTTACTATCAACTTTTACGGCATTCTGTCTTAGGCCCCAGAGCAGCACCTCAGAGTCTCCTGCACCTTCCAGATAGGACAGGGCCTCGTGGACAGCCCCACAAGGACACTGTCCCATAGACAGCAGCAGCACTCATCTCACACGAACTGAACAGCCTCCTTCCAGGATCACAGCAAGTGAAAACTGCCTAAAGAAGGACTTCTCCACAAATCACCTTGGAGAACGAGTGACCTCTCCCAGACAGAGAATGCCTACTTTACACCACAGCCCGGGCCTCAGCTCCTCCTCTATACAGACTGACAGCACACTTCAGCATCCCACACCAGCTGAGATACTGGATTTCACTCTGCCTTTTCCTGCCTCACACTGTTACCTTCACTGTTAGGTTTTTGGAGTAAGTGGCTAGATCTGGTTTCCTGGAACCCCAGAAGTCAGGCCTCCAGGCTAGGACATTAGTAACACAGGCAATCTTTAAAAATTCTAAAAAAAAAGGGAAACTTTAAAATTTCTGATGCTGGCTCAGCAACATCATGTTTTTCTACATTGCCACTGAAGCAACACAGCTGTGAGAGCTTTCCATGACCACTTCTGACTGACTCTTCTAAACTACCAATTTCTCCATTGTTCCACATATAAAAGAGGAGACTTTACGCTTAAAAAAAATCAGACAAAGAAATACACAAGCTACAGAATCTTACACCAACAAGGCAGGGAGGAAGGAAGCACTAGTTCCTACACAGCACTGGACAACTGTCATTCCTATTGAGGAAAACAATAAAAACTGGATCCCTGTCTTACACCATGATCAAAAGCAAATTCCATCATCACAGCAGAAAGCAGGAAAGCTGACACAACCACTAAGTCACATCAAATGGACTCAGAAGCCAAAGACAATTAGTTCCAACTTAACAAACACCAGAACAGTCTGACCATCAATAAAGATAACAATGGGTTAAATACAAGCAACATATAACTCCAAAAAAAAAAAAAACTCAAAAAAAAAAAAAAGCTGACTGAATACTTTGAAAATTGACAGGTAAAAGGAAATAATCACCTATTGTGTCTTTCCAGTCTCATCTGCACCTTAAAAACCCTAACTAGTCCACATCAACATCACAGGTAAGACACGTACCCCAGACTGGTGTGGCTCCCCATGGTGGTGCTCAGACTTCTAGGGTTTCCATTCCCCATCCCCTCCTCACACTGGAACTTAAACAGAACCAACCTCAACATCAGACTCTAAATTCACATGAAATACAAGGAGTACAAGAACACCCTAAAATAGCACATGGGACACAGATGGCAAAGGCAGAAACTGTGGAAAACACAGGACTTTGCTTCTCCCATGAAAACTGCAGGGGATTAAAATAATATGGAGTGGGCTCTGCACTGGGTGAGTGTCCCTCAAAGGTCTTGTGTTAAAGCCTGATCCCAGGGTGGCACTAGGAGAGGGCTTTCCATCACTGGGGGTGTGCCTTCCACATGGATGGTGGGACACCAGTCTCTCCTCTTACTCTCTTAGTGAGCGGTTTTGCAAATCAATGCCCTCTAGCCATGACATGCTACCTTTGCGGAGGCCCAAAGCAACATGGCCACTCAATCATGGACTGTAACCTACAAGACATGAACTTTTATAAGTTCCTTGCTTCAAAGGTTTCCCCGTAGTAACAAATTTACCAACACAAGAGAACCTACAAATGAAGACTGATCAGTTACAACACGTGGAGCTGTTTAGACTCAATTCAAATATGAAGAAGTGGAGTCATGCCTTCACGGTGTGCACATGCATATGTAGATATTCACCTCGCGCCGCGCCCACACACTCACACACACATCAAAAACATGAATGCTAACGAGACAGTAAAAAGAAGTTTCACTTTTAGACAACTGTTACGGCTATACTGTATATCAATTTTTTTAAACAGAGATATTTTGAAATACTTCCAAACAGAATCACATCTATGACAAAAGGGCTACAGAGTGCAGATAGCACCAATGGAAAACTAGCAAGGGACAATGTTCCCCTGGGTTCCCTGCACTCTTCTACCTTCACATAGGCCTGAAATCCTCCCTAAGGTAAAAATCAATGAATTTAGTCAACTTCAGGCAGACTGAAGAAACAAACTTCCATAGAAACATCCAGGACAACTTCAGGGAAGAGTGTCTTAATGACAAGGCAGAAGCTGCTTTGCCCTCATGCTGTGCCTCCTGGAGAGGAACCTTCAGGGTGTGCTGGCCAAGCTGCAGGTCACTCTACAAATAAATGGCCTGTGCTCCTGGAAAATGTCAGTCATAAAAGACAAAAGCTACAAAATTCTTCCCCATTAAGAAACACATGGAGGGGGGGGTGTATAATGTGTGACCCTGAACTGATTCTGGAACCTGAAAGAAAGAATTTCTTTTTCTATTAAAGAACATTACTGGGACAACATTCACTGTAGATTAAAAACAGAATACCATGGGCTGGTGCGGTGGCTCAGCAGTTACAGCACCTGCCTGGCATGCGCAAAGACACGGGTTCCAGCCCAAGCACCATGTACACAACAAAGTGTCAAGCAACAAGAGCCACACGCAAAACTAAGTAAAACTGACTCTCAATCTCGCTCTCGCTCTCTGTCCCTCTCTCTTAAAAAAAATAGAATTTCATGTTTCAGAAACTTTCTCATTTCAAAAATCACCCAATGGTCATGTAAGAGAAATCCTCCATTCTTGGAAAATACACACCAAAAAAACCACATTGAGGCATTAAGAAATAAGGTGGTACATTACCACCTGTTAATAGTGTACAGGAAAGAACAGCTCTTTAAATCAATCAGCAAAAGACAAACCATAAAAACAAAGAGGAAATCCAATGGATGAGTTAACTTTACTAAAAGAGCCGTACGTAACGCTGGGATTTACTGTTACATATTCACACGTGAACACAGTATGATTTGGCCAATTTCCCTCCCAAGCACTCCCCACTCCCACTTTCTCTTGCACCCCTTGGTCTCTTTCTTCTTCTGATCTCCCTTTGATTTGTTTTCACTTTTCCAGTTTTTATTGATTGCATGGGAATTATTTAGTATCTTTGAGGTGCAAATATACCTTTTTTCTCTCCCCCATTTCCTTTCTGTCCTTCTTCCCCTCTCCCCTTCTCCTTCCTCTACTCTACTGGACTTCCTTTAGCTCTTCTATTATTAATTTGTATTTTGAATGATTCTTTTTGAAATCTTATCCCTCCCTCCCCCTATATCCTTTATTTTATTCTAGCTTCCACATGACAGAAAATATTCAACTTTTAAGTTTCTGAATTTGGCCAATTTCACTTAGCATGCATGATGTTCTCCATTTCCATCCTTTTACCAGCAATGTCATAATTTCATTCTTTTTCATAGCTAATTAGAACTCCACTGTGTACACATACCAATAATCCATTCACCTACTGATAGGTATCTGGGCTGATTCCACAGTTTAGCTATCGTGAATCATGCTCTTTAAACACTGATGTAGCTGTCACTGTCATGTGCCAATTTTAGTATCTTCTGGGAAATGCCTAGGAGTGGGACAGCTGGGTCGTAGGTGGCTCCAGTCCTAGGTGTGAGGAGTCTCCACACTGCTTTCCAGAGCGGCTGGACCAGTCTGCAGTCCCACCATCAAGCATTCCCTTCTCCCCACAACCTCCTCAGTATTTACTGTTCATATTCCTGATCTCTGCCATTCTAACTGGACTGTGATGAAATCTTAGTTTTTATTTGCATTTCCCTGTTTGCTAGAGATATTCAACATTTTTTTCATACAGTTATTGGCCTTTTGTGTTTCTTCTATTGGGATGTTTCTGTTCAGCACTTTTGGCAATTCATTGATTGGGCTGGTTTTGTTGTTGTTATTTAGTGTTCAAGGCTTCTGAATTCTTCGTATATTCTGGATATTAATCCCCAGTTAAAGGGGTAATTGGCCAAGATTTTCTCCCATTCTGTAGGCTCTCACTTTAGTCTTAATCACTTCCTTAACTGTGCAGAAGCTTTTTAGGTTAATGGCATTCCACTTACCCATTCTTAGTTCTATTTCTTCTGCTTTGGGGATTGTGTTAAAGAAGACAACACTCCTACAGGATGGAGTGGTCAATTGGTGTGGAAAATTACCGCATCCATCACTCATGTGAACCAGACAGCAAAACCCCCACTGTTTCGAAATCTACTGACTGGGGCCCTTATCAGAATCTACTGACTTGGGCCCACCCTTATCAGAAAAGTCACACTCCACTGAAACTCCTGTTTTAACCAGAAAACTCGAAGCTTGGCCCCTTCCCCCCTCATTCCCTCTATATCCACCCCAGGCAGTAAGCGGCAGGTGGGTCCCAGAATCCACTGGGTCCCCTTCCGCATATTTCTTCCAAATAAACCTGTTTTACTGTTGAGCTGCCACTCTCCTCTCTCTCTCTTTCCTTTATTGGCTTCTTTCCTTACAGTGTTGACCCTATGGTTTCTTCTAGCTGTTGCATGGTTTCTGGTCTAATTCCTAAGTATTTGATCCATTTCAATCTGAGTTTTGTGCAGGATGAAAGGTAAGGTATCATTTCATTTTTCTACACACAGCTATCCAATCTTCCCAGCACCACTTGCTGAAAAGGCTGGCTGTTCTCCAAGATGTGCTTCTGGCACCTTTGTTAAATACCAGACGGCTATAGGTTTGTGGGTTTGTGTGTGTCTTCTACTCTATTCCTTCAGTCTTCATGTCTATCCTGATACCAGTACCATGCTGCTTGTTACTACAGCTCTGTAGTATATAGTTTCAGGTCGGGTATTGTAATGCAATCTGCTTAATTTTTTCTTGCTTAGTATTCCTTTGGCTATTCTGGGGCACTTATTTTTCCAAATGAACTAAAGAATTATTTCTTCTAATTCTGTGAGGAATGCTATTGATATTTTGATGGAGGTTGCACTGAATCTGTCCAGCTCTTTTGCCAGTATGGCAATTTTGACAATATTAATTCTGCCTATCCAAGAACATGGGATGTCATTCCATCTTCAAAGGTCTTCAATTTCTTTCTTTGGTGTTCTATAATTTTCACAGTAGAGCTCTTTTACCTCCTTGATCCCAAGGTTTTTTTTGGTTTTTGTTTCTTTTTTCTTTCTTTTTTCTTTTTTTTTGTTTCTTCGTGTGTGTGTGTGTGTGTGTGTGTGTGTGTGTGTGTGGTCTTGTTTTGTTTTGTTTTAGGTTATTCTGAATGGATGGTTTTCCTGATTTTTTCCTTGGCTGAAATCACTGTTGTTGTACAGGAAAGCTACTGATTTATAGGTACTGATCTTGTATAGAAGTCTTCTGGTGGAGTTTTTTGGATCTTCTAGATATAGGATCATATCATCATCAAACACATAGTTTGACTTCTACTTTTCCTATCTGTATCCCTAAGATTTCCTTTTCTTGCTTGATTACTCTGGCTAACGTTTTGAGGATCATTAAATAGGAATGGTGTGAGTGGAGAGCCTTGTCTTCTTCCTGAATTTAGTGGAAATGTTTTCAGTTTTTCTCCATTTAGTATGATGTTGGCTTTGGTTTTTTATAAATGGCCTTTACAATGTTGAAGTCCTTCAATCCCTAGTTTCTCCAGTGTTTCTAACATGAATGGGTGTTGGATTTTATCAAAGGACTTTTCTACATCTATTGAGATGCTCATGTGATTTTTGCCCTTAATTCTGTTTAAGTGATCAATTACATTTATTGATTTGCATGTTGAACTAACCTTGCATCCTTGGAGTGAAACCCACTTGATCATAGTGTATGATCTTTTTGATGTGTTTCTGAATGCAGTTTATCATATTCTTAAGCAAAACTAGCTTCAATACCTCCTGATAAAGATAGTTTCTTTTATAGGAAAGATTTAGTTCTAAGGCCTAATTTTTTTTATAAACTGCAAAAGACTAATTTTACGTCTCAACTTGACTGCGCTAAGGAATGACCAGATAGCAAAACAACCTGTGATGTCTGAGGGTGTTTCCAGAAAAGAGGAGCATTTGAACCAGCAGACCACAAGAACTCACCTTACCCTATTGACATGGGCTTACCAAATGGACAGGGATCACCCAGACCAGTCTTAGCTGATTCACATTCCTGAGCTGGAACACCCATCCTCTCCTGCCCTTGGCCCTCAGTGCTCCTGGTTCTTAGGCCTCTGGGCTTGAACTAAGGCTCACACCACCCACTCCACTGGTTCTCCAGGCTTCAGGCTGGGGCTAAGACACCAATGGTTCCTTGTTCTCAAGTCTTCGGGAAAGGAGTAGATGCCACCAGCTCTCCTGGATACAAAACTGTATGATCCAATCCTTCATTATAAATCTCTTTCTATATTTCTCTAAATATTCTATTCTTTACTGAAAAACCCTAACACACTAAATCAGTGAAGAACAATCAAACTTGTAGACTATAAGCATTACAAAGTTTGAACAACAGATTATTTTGTAAAATTTCTGGGGTAATGCTATTTCTAAACAGGTATCAGAGATACTTTGCACTGTAGTACTTTTTCATTCTTTATTCAGTTCTATTTACCTTTACTAATAGTTTCTGATCTTAACTCCAAGTAAATTTTACATTTTCTTATTCCTGGCTTTTAAGATGGTTATAAAGTTGTAAAGAATCATTTTCATTCTCAACCCTACTACCCCAATTAAGCCCCACTGTGTACTCTCCCCAGTACACAACCCCCTAACCTCTACTGGAACTCATCAGCAGAGGTGACGACCACACCGAACTGTCATGAGCATTACTGTGACTTTTCCATACTATAGGTGCATGTGTGTATTGCCAAACAGGTATGTTCATCTTCACTGGCAAATAGGGAAATGCAAATTAAAGTCAAAATCAACGCATATTAGAATGGTGCAAAAGGAACTCTGGCACACAACCACTCAGAGTCCTGGGCATCTACAAAATCAACACTATCACAGTGCAAAAACACATGTAGAGAAGGAAAGCCCACATTCTGCACAGCACTGTGGACAGCACATGCCTGAAACAGAAACCCCCTGGGCAGCACTGTCTTATGAGAGCCCCTGTGACCCCGCCCAGCAGGGAGGCCCCAAGGAGCCAGCACCCCATTTTCAGTAAAGTCTCTACACAGACAAGGGGCAGGATCATAACAGCACAGACTCCCCGGTGAAGCGCAGGTGTACACACCTGTCCCAATCCTCATCTGCAGCTCTTCTCCTCCAGGACCGTTCTGCACCAGGCTTATCAAATTGGTCAAAGTCGTCATCTGTGAGGAAAAATCCATTCAAGTCAGTTTTGCTAAATCCAGACAGACACAGTACAAAAAAACTAACCATAAAAACAACTCTGAGGATGCGGAAGCTCTATACACAACTTTCGTAAATACCTTAGGCATTTTTAATATTTAAAATTTTAAGATTATTTATTAAACACTTTAGGGGGACTAGGGTTATAGTTCAGTTGGTAGAATGTTTGCCTACTAGTATGCAAAAGGCTCTGTGTTCAATACCTAGCATCACAAAAAAAGAGAAAGAAAGAAAGAAACAACACTACTCGGCATAAAATCACTAATTCAAACAGTTTTCTAAAAACAAAACCAAAAAAAAACCCCATAACTTTAAAGTTTCCTTTATTTCTTACAAAAAGGGGGGGTTGAGTTTATATTTCTTACTGTATGTTACTTTTGTGAAACATTTTCATGTTTCCAAATTAATTATGGAAAGCAAAGACCAAGAAAAGTAGAGATAATGTGGAATAGGGCTAAACAAAAGAAACTAATGCTAGTTACATATTTAATTTTATTTTATCTTATTTTTTTTCAGCAGACACATTTTAAAATATAAAAGCAGTTGGGTATAGTGGTACATGCCTATAATCCCAGCTACAGCTACTAGTGACGCTGGTGCAAAGGAATCACAAGTTGGAGGCCAGACACAGCAACTTAGTGAGTCCTCATCTCAACATTAAAAAGAAAAAGAGGTGGGTACTGTGAAGGTAGCCAAAAGGTAGAGCATTCCTGGATTTAATCCCAGTACTGCCCCTCAAAAAAGTAAAAAGAAACAGGTAAAACTTTAAAAGCATATTTTATTTAACCGATATTACATATCATAATATCTAAAATATTATATCATGTAATAGATTAAAAATGGGATATTTTACATTTTTATGTATTTCCATATTTTGCACATAGCGTACACTGTGAATTCCAACATGGACAAGCCACATTTCAACTGCTCAGTGGCTGCGGGTGACAACTGGCCACTGACATGGACAGTGCACAAAGAGCAATTAGGAGCAAAACCCTTCAGGGAACTTGGGTTTCTTTCTCTATAAAATGGAGCTGTTATCAATAGCTGTGAGTGTGCTGGCAGATTAAACTTGACAAGTGTATTTTAAAATGTGGGGACAAATTAGAGGCGCCTGATATTGGTCTATTACTAGGAGACTCAAAGAACTAAGTAACAGCTTTCATCCAAGACACACTCATGAGCACCAGGTCTGCAAAGCACCAACAGCAGAGTCCACTGAAGGCAGCCGGGTGTGCAAATTACACACTAAGCCTTGGGCATTCTTCCAGCCTGTGGCTAAAAATTAACAGTGATCTATCACTCTCAATCAATACTACCAAATAGATCGGGTGCTTTAAAAGCATTCAAGAATGAAAGACACAAATGACAACCAGCAACTCAGAGTTACACTTCCAGCATGACTGTGTGAGGAGCTCCATGGGCTGGCCCCTCTCCATGAACCCGGCCAAGTAATTTTTTAAAAATGGCCACTGAAAGTCTTTGGAAATGATCTGGAAGTCATACAACAAATAAAAAGATTTCTTCTTCAAGAAATATACTAAAATCTGGTTACAACAGTCACAGAATTCATGGTCTTTGGGACAAGACCCCCTCCCCATTCCAAGAACACAGGGTGGGCTCCCTTGCAGCTCCCAAGAGACCTGGACCTGCACTCCTCACCCTTTCCCCACCTCTTGCTGAGGTTCAGCTCTGGGTCAGTGTGAGGGGGACTCCAGTTTCCCACGCAGGTCCTACTTAAGGGATAGACACTACTAGGCCCAGATGGCCCCCAACCTCGCTCTGAATGGACCCTCCATGCTAGAGTCAATCCAGGGAGACCTGAGGCTGCTTCAGCCCCTGAAGTGAGGTATCATTCAAGAGACCAGCACAGCACCATCCACCCACAACATAAGAGTGGTGGCTCAAGGACTGTGTAAGGGTTAGAGTGATGGGTCAGAACAGAGTTTCAGCTCTCCAAACTGACTTTGAATCAAAGGGTGCTCTCAGAACCAACAAGGATTTTGCTGAAAGGAGACTGTCAAAGTGACTCTCAAGACAGACTGACAGATGCTCTCTGTTACAGAAAAACAGAGAAAGAGGTGAAGAACAAAACTCAAAGGCTGGCCCTAGGCACTATCCACTCAAAGGAGCCTCAATGGTACTGGCTCGCTCTATAAAGTACTTGATACCCCAGGGCCTTATGGACAATGTGGTCAGAAAAAGAAAGGATGAGGGTGACTATGACCAAGACCAGGGCAGCTGAGGTGCCACAGCAGAAGCTTCACACTGCGGAAGGGTGGGGCAGATGTCTAAGGTATCCCAGCCAATCAATCCAAAATGAAACAAGCAATTAACAGCAGCACACCCAGGCTGGAGGAGCAAGGAGACCAGCACCCACAGTAGCTATAATATATTTTCTAAATCTGCCAGTTTCCAAGGGAAAATTACAACACATCAAAGAAACAAAGAAGTATAACCCACAGTCCACTGGGGAAAGAAAAATGGAATCTGACTGTAAGAGGGTCAGAGGTCATATTTAACAGAAAAAGACGCTGCTGCAGCCATTACCAACATGTTCCAAGGGTTAAACTGAAACCATGCCGACAGAAGCAAAGCAAGCATGGCAAAGCTGCCCCAAACAGGGCATGGCCGAGGACACGGGAATCACAAAGAACCAACCAATTCCCTAGCTCAGAAAACTGAGTTCCCTAGAGCAACACAAAAGCAGAATCAAACTGGCAGAACGGGGGGGGGGGGGGGGGGGGTGAAGATAGTGAACAGACCACCAAACAGACATGGGCCGTCTTTCAACATCTCAATGTCCGGTAAAGGGAAAGCAAGAGAGGACAGAACCATGCAGGGAACTATCAGAACAAACATGGCTGAAACATCCACAATCTACATCCAGAAACCTACACAAACACAACACAGAATCAAACGAAACATAAACACACACACAACACACAGTCAAAACGCTGCAAAGCGGAAGGCAAGAAGAAAGCAGCAAGAGAAAAATGACTCACCACATACAAGGGGACTGTAAATAATAGCTATTCATTCTCATCAGAATCCATGGTGGCCAGGGGCAGTGGTATAACAACGTTCAAAGAACTCAGAGAGAGATTCTTACAGCCAGCTAAACTATCTTTCAAAATATAAGATGAAATAATCACATTCATGGAAAAATAAAAGCAGAAGGCATCTGTTACAGGCAAGCCTATTGTAACTGGTTGAACTCAGTCCCCAAAAGATGCAGGAGTGGTACCCCACCCCATGAACGGGACCTATCTTATTTAGAAATGCAGATCTGCCCATGCACACTGACACTAAGGAGGCACTAGATCCAATGACTCAAGTCAGATACACTAAGAAAGGGTCAAAGCCATGTGAATCCAAAGACAGAGAGGAAAGACCATGTGAGGCCAAAGACAGGAATGCTCCTGCAAGTAAAGTAAAGCCAGGAGCCACCACAAGCTGGAAGAGACAAAGGACACCCCACTAGAGCTTTTTACAGGAGCTGACGCAGTCAATGATTTTGGCTTCCTGAACTGTCACTAAATCCACACTGTTTTAAGCTAACCATTTTGCCATGTACATGAATGTGTAGGTTTCTATCTTCCACGGAACTGAGAAGTTTGTTGTTCTCTCTCCTGGGCCTCCCACGTGTATTTAAGCACACTTGATGGGTGTTCTTTGTCTTATCTATCAACTGGATAATCTCAATGACCTCGAGTGTGCCCATTCTTTCTTCTGCTTACTCAAATCTGCTGCTGAACCCCTCCAGAAAACTTATTTCATCCACTGTCCCTTTCAGTTCCATAAGTTCTGTTTATTCCTTTTTGTAATAGTCCCTATTTCTTCATCCATATTTTTAGTTGTTTTGCCCATGTTTTCCTGAATCAATCTGAGCATATTTAAGACAGATATTCAAATTGTGTCTTCAAGTTCAATGTTTGGGCTTGCTTCTGCGTGGTTTCTATTTCTTTTTCTTTTTTTTTTTCTTCTTTTTTTTCCTGTGAAGAAGTCAGACTTTACTTTCCCAGCTTTTTTGTTAAGTTTTGTTTTTATTTTGTTTTGTTTTGTTTTTAGTCCTGGGGATTGAACCCAAGGGCACTTAACCATGGAGCCACATCCCCAGCCTGTTTTTCATTTTTTACTGCTATTATTACTTAATGAAGGCCAGTGTCCATTCTTAAGTGACTTCTCTAAATAATTTTTGGATAGGCTTTTATAGTCCTTGAATATTGTCACTTAAGTCTCTGTTCTGTTCTCTCCCTAGTCACCCAGTGATCTGACAGATATTCTTAAATTCTCAATCCAATAAGAGGAAAAGTTAGGGCTGGAGCGATGGCTCAGCGGTTACAGTGCTTGCCCAGCCTATGCAAGTACACAGGTTCAAACCCCAGCACCCATGTAAACAACTAAGCGTCAGAGCAATGAAAGCCATGTGAAAAACTCAATAAAAATTGATTCTCTCTTTCTCTCACTGTCCTTCTATCTTTAAAAAAAGAAAAGAAAAGAAGAAGAGGAAAAGTGACCAGCACTGCACATCAGTCCTTCAGCAGAAGACGGCTCAAGTTCCCCAGGCTCTGTCTCAGTCCAATTAAGACCAAAATACAAACCAAAGCACACAGCTCCAATCCTTGAAGGACAAGATCCCTACTGTCCACCCCAAGACCAGCAAGTACACCAGGATCATGGGGTGCTATCCCCATGACTGCAGGTCACAGGACTAGGTGCTGAGGGAGAGAAGCCAACATGTGAAACATCAAAATTCACAGGCACTTTTTCGTTTTAAAAGAGAGAAAGTATCAATTTTATTTACTGTTTTATCTGGTATTTGTTTTTCCGACAAACAGGTCTTCAAAGAGTTCCTGTTAGCTCAAATTTACTTCACTGGAGGGACAATTCCTGACACTTTCAACTCTACTAATATCTTCTGCAATATCACAGATAGGCAGAGAAGGTAAAAGAAAACACAACACACGACCCATCTACATGCTGAGTACTACAGATCCACTTTCCACCCCCAAACACGAACAGCTTGCAACTCAAAGAATGGAAAAAGATATTCCACGTGAACAACCACAGAGAGCTGGAGTGCCATACCAACAGCGCAAGAAATAGATCTTAAGTTCAATGATTAAAAAAATAAGGATATTATTTATTGTACTACGAAAAGATCAATTCACCAAAAAGATATAAAAATTACAAACATGTGCACCAAAACAGATGCAGTAAACATTGACAAAAATGGATGGAGAAATAATTCTACACTAATAGTTAGAAACTTCAATAATAGATAGCAGACCTAGACAGAAGACCAATAAGCAAGAAGAGAACTGAAATAATACTGAAATAACACCTAACAACCAAACACAGGACACTGGACACAGTGCATAACAGACTGGTCCCTGTCCTGGATGGATATATGTTAGGACATAAAGGCCCACTCAGTGAAGTCTTAAGAGATCAGAATCAGGGCCTGGAAACAGGGCTCAACAGAACAGTGCTTGCCTAAAATACACAAGGACCCAAGTTCGAACCTCAGCACCATGTACACAACTAGGTGTTGGAAAAACAAAATCCAAGATGAAAAATTAAATAAAATTGATTCTCTCTCACATGCACACACTCTCTCAAAAAAAAAAAAAAAAAAAAAAAACCAGACACAATACCTTCTCTAACTACAATATACTAATATACTAGAAAATAATATCAAAAGGAAAACTGAGGGGTGTTAGAGCCCTTGCCTGGCATGTGCGAGGACCTGGGTTCAAACCTCAGCACCACATACACAACTAAGTGTTGAAGAAACGAAGGTCAGATTGTAGGGGGAAAAAAATTTGATTCTCTCTCTTTAAAAAAAAAAAAAAAAAGGAAAACTGGAAAATTCACAAATACATGGAAACTAAGTTACGTACACAAGCAACAGATCAAAGAAATTAGTAAGGAGATGAAAATGAGATGAGCAAAAGTGGACACCACCACACGTGACACAGGACTGACACAAGAAAGCAGAAGAAAACCCCAACCACTCAACCTGCAGCACACTTCGGGGAACTTCAAAAAACAGAACACAATAAACCAAAGACTAGCAGAAATAAGTAAATAAAATAAAAAGCCGACACAAATGAAAACAAACTGAAAAAAATGCTTTCAAAGCTACACTACTATCCCTCATGAACATGTAGGCAAAACTTCTTTTAAATTTAGCACCCACCACCCAAAATAAAGAAAATTAGCAATAGACTCCATAATAAATTACATGTATAATTTACACTGTGACCACACGGGATTTATCCCAGAACTACAGGGTTGATTTAACATTCCAAGATCAATCTAAAACCAAAAGAACTGATGCAAATCACATTAACTAAAAATGAAGTGAACATCCCAAAAGAAACAGAAAAAGCACTACACAAAAATCTCACATCCATTAAAAAAAAAAAAAAAAAAGCCCTCACCAAACTTAGAAAGTAATATCCTCAAACCGAGTTTAGGGTATTAAAACAAACAATTACAGCAACAAAAAACAAACAAACAAAAACACCCTACAGCAAACACCCAAAGATTAAAAAAGAGATCCTTTAAGATCAGAACAAGATAGGTACAGTCACTTCCACCACATCCAGGCAGCACTGCACTGGGAAAACTACCTAGAACAGCGAGACATAAAAAAGAAATAAAAGGAACTCAGACTGAAAAGGAAGAAGTAGGGGCTGGAGCAGTGTCTCCACGGTTACGGTGCTTGCCCAGCATGTGCAAGTACACAGGTTCAAACCCCAGCACCCACATACACAACTAAGTGTCAGAGCAACGAAAGCCATGTGAAAAACTCAATAAAAATTGATTCTCTCTCTCTCTCTCTCACTGAACTTTTCTCTTTAAAAAAGAAAAAGAAAAAGGAAGAAGACATTTTATTTACAACAAACATGATGGGTTGTTCAGAAAATCAGAATTTACAAAAAGAAGGCAGAATAAGTGATTTTACAAGGTCTCACAACAGAGGATCAACATACAAAATTCAACAGTATCTCTACATACAAATCACGAACTGGAAATGTTTAAAAAAAATCTTTGTAACCACATTAACAGCTAAGAAATACTTAAGAGATAAAAATGATAAAAAGATGTGAAAGACCATATATGAAAAACCTGCAAAAACTGAGAGAGCCAGTGACCTAAAACGGAGTGCTGTGCCTTGCTTTGCCCAGGAAGGAGACGCAGAAGGGAAGCGAGCACTCCTCAACTCCATCTTCAGCTGGGGATCACAGCAGAGGGCCTCCGCTGTAAAGCCAACCCGTGTTCAAGGGACCTGGAGGAGTTCCAGCCACGCAGGGGACAGGTAACCCGCGCGAAGAAGTCCCCCTGCAGTCAGGTACAGCACAGCCCCCACACGGGCTGGCCTGCTGCCACCCTGCCGCCACATAAGCACCCATGCGTAAACACGTCTGAAACCTCTCCTTGGATCAGTAAACAAGCTGGGTGTCTGCAACCTGGGGATGAATAGTGTTGAAATGTCACTTCTCCCCAAACTGATACACAGCTTCAATGCAATCTCAATCAAAATCCAGCAGCTTTCATGTAGGAAATGGGAAACATGATTCTAAAATTCAAACAGAAAAGCAAAGAACCTAGAATACTCAACACTGACTACGAAAAAAGAACATGCTGGAAAGTTATCATTATCTCATTTTAAAATTTGTTCCAAGTTGCAATAATAAAAACTGTAGTATTCATAAATATAATCAAATACATAAATGAAACAGAATAGCCTTCCAGAAATATGCACAACACACGTAGACAGCAGATATGTCACCAGACGGGAAGGACGACCTTTTCAGCAAAGGGTGCAGGAGAACTGTCAAGCCATCTCTACAAAACGGGGGGCTAAATTCACACTTGGTAAGAACACTAAGAAAGGATCTATTCCTGGGATAGGCAAAGATCCCTTACATGTGACAGCAAAACCAAAGTCAGTAAAAGAACAAAACGATAAACTGGATGTCATCAAACTTTCAAATTCTACTGTCCACAGACGCAATCAAACAAGAAAACACGCCGAAAACAAAGGCAGACTTCGAGAAGGTCTCTACAAATCCCACACGGTGCCTCCCTGCCTCCATGAGTCCTACTCAATCAGAGCATGGGTGGCCTGGGCACCTCATCCGCGGCTGGCATCTTCAGTGGGGCAGTCTTGTAGAGCTGGGCCATTAACCTGTGGAACCTGCCCTAACTCTGGAGTTTCAGAACTGAAGGGAACTGTTGGTGTTGCAGAATGATCATTTAATCCAATTCAGTCAGCAAGTCAAACTGTCTCTGCTAATGTTTTAAAAGATAAGCCAGGTGTGGTGGCACATCCCTACCATCCCAGCTACTAAAGAGGCTGAGGCAGGAGGACTGCAAGTTCAAGGGCAGCCTCACCAACCTGGTACAACCTGTCTTAAAATAAAAAGGGGTTGGGGCTGGAGCAGTGGCTGTGGTTACGGTGCTTGCCCAGCATGCGCAAGTACATGGGTTCAAACCCCAGCTCCCACGTACACAACTAAGTGTCAGAGCAATGAAAGCCAATGTGAAAAACTCAATAAAAATTGATTCTGTCAAAAAAATTAAAAATAAAAATAAAAAGAGGTGGCAATGTGGCTTAGTGGTAGAGTACCCCTGGTTCAATGTCCAAAAATGGGAAAGATGAAATAGGTACTGGTGAGGTACGGCACCCTCTCAACATATGGACATGCCCACCAATTCAGAAGCCCCCTAGGGTACCCCGGGTTACAAGTTTCATAGGGGTTGAGTCACAAAGGCATGACTGACTAAAGCGCTGACAACATACCCTCTAGCCCTTTTCCCCTGTGGGACGCTGGAGGTACAAGGCTGGTTTCTGACAACCAGCCCCCACCCTGAAGCCACCTTGGGCTCCCCTCCAGTGGATTCATTAGCACTGAAGAGAAAGTCAAGTCCAAGGGATCAAGACGTCTGCGCCAAGAACCTGGAACAAAGACCAAATATTTACTTTTTATCATACCACGGTATCCATTAAAGAGTTCTGTCCACCAGAACCTCAGAATGTGATCTTATTTTAGAAACAGGATCTCTTTAAGATATAATCAGCTTAGATGAACTCATTCTGGATTAGAGTGGGCTCAAATACAACGACTGGTATAGTAATTTGCTTCTGGTCTTACAATAGAAAGAAACGAAAGAAAGGGCTAGAAGATCTTTTCATATCAGTAGTAGAATACTTACAAGGGCCAAAAGATGGAAGAAAATCAAGCATCTGGCGAGAGAAAACACGCTTAAAAACAAAAGTGCTTTCCATAAATAAGGGAATATTGCTTAGTCTGTAAAAAGGAAGGAATTCTGGCACTGCTGCATTCAAATCCTGAAGACATCATACTCAGCAAAACAATGACTCAAAGTCTAAGAAGCAAGCTAACAAAAGCCTTGCAAGCCTGATTTTATTCTTATATTCTCACAAGTCATTTCCCTCCTACGCTTTAGATTACAGACAAATCCTGTTAAAGTTTACCATTCACAGAAACTTATAAGCAGAAATCAGGAAAGAGAATGTGCTCTCCATTAGTCCAGAATTTGAAAAGGAACACATGCATGAAGGTCAAGGAGGGATTAGCGCTGTGAAACCAAAGTGGCCACAGCCTCCTGGTCTGAAAAATCTCCTAAGTCCAAAGCTTGCACCAAACGTTCTACTTTAACCCAAGAGTCCATTTCCTCATCAGCATGACTGAAGGCGTCTGCTGGGGTGTGTACAACCTCCTCACACGCAGCACTGTGTGTCTACAGTGACACAGCGTTTACTCACTATCCCCACTACTCCATCCTCTTTTCCGGAAGCCTGGACTTTGATGAAAATGCTACGGCCTGCTAGCCTGCAGCAGGGACCCACCAACCGTCTAAGGGCCAGCCAAGCATGGCTGCGAGGCGGTTTTGTCCAAAGTTGGCCACTGCCCATTTACGCAAGCAAGCACTTCATAGACCTCAACCACGCCACTTCCATGTCTTCAAGCTACAAAGGCCGAGTTCAGCAGCTGCAGCAAACCATGCAGAGCCCCATCTGGCCCTTCACAGAAAAGGTGGAGAGCCCTGTATTGCAAAGGTTCTCAACCGCCCTACTCCGTCCTCAACCGCACTCTCATGCATAATGCGCTTCTATTCTGAACAGCTAACGGTCAAAAAGCCTCGACAGATAAGGAAATCTAGACCTGTCATTTAAACATTAACGAGAAAGTCAGATAATGTTCAATAACTTTCAAACTGAATATATTGGCCCTTCAGGGTAACTATTAACTTCTAAGTAACCAAATCAAAATTTTCAGAAAACTCCTACATTATATTCCTTTAGAATATATACTCACTGTTTAAAAAAATCTCATTTTACATGGATCCCACAGCAGGTTCTCCCTAAAATGAACTTCTTATTTTGTTTATGAAGTGTGGTCTGCAATGATCATTTGTCTGCCTGTCTTTCAACTGCATTTCCTTTTCCTGGGTTTGGAAATCAATCACAGTGATTTCCAAATCTTCTTGATGTAAGACAGGACTCCACCCCCCACTGGGGGTGGAAGTCAGAGAGGCACCTGTGACATGCCGGGATATTCCCAGCATGACCTAGGACTCCAGAGGAACTGACACTCCATTTCTTTCCCCAAGAACCTAAACCATCTTTTTAAAAAGTGAAACCCTCTAAACTGTAGTTGCTAAATTGGTAAAGTTTAAGAAAAGAAATGTCAAAGAAAAGCAGCTGTACAAATCCCCAGGGAGGGCTGGAGCTGTGGCTCAGCAGTTACAGCACTTGTCTGGCATGCGCAAGGATGCAGGTTTGAAACCCAGCACCACATACACATCGAAGTGTCGGAGCAAAGAAAGCCACATGAAAAACTGAATAAAACTGATTCTTTCTCTCTCATTGTCCCTCTTTAAAAAAAGAAAAAAGAAAAGAAAAACACCCTCCCAGGGAGAGAAAAAAAGTAAAAAAGTCATTTTTTGTCTTCTCAAGGTCAGAAAATCCAAGAATGATGCAGCAATACCACTGAAAATGTAGAAAAAGAAATTCAAATCTAGAATTCTGAAATCCATCCAAGTTACTAACCAAGTGCAAAAAACTACAATCTGTTCCAACATGAGTCTAAAAAATTAGCCTTCAATAAATGGATGGCAATGGAAAAAATCATGCTGAGCAAAGTTACCCAAACCCAGAGTCAAGGGAGGAATGTTTTCCCTCATTTGTGGAGGCTGGAGTTAAACCCAGGCTTGGGTGAAAGGTTGTTAAACTCATGCATTCCACCCAGCAAAGGCATAGCAGCACCTAACCTAGGGGAACCATAGGTATGTGGGGGGAGAAGAGAGGGAGGAAGAATGGGGAGGGATCTAAGGAGACAATCAACAATACAGCATACTATACTCTTTTACCCCTGAGAATCCAAATGATACTTATGTAATCATTTAATTCTGTAAAACTTGCAATTTAAGCTTTTATATAGCTTGTAGGAGCAAAATATAGAAGAATTGAGACTGGGATATGGGCGACATGGGGGTAATTCTGGTTTAAGAACAAATGCATATCATACTATTACTTTATATACATTTATGATTGTACAATAACTAAACTCCTTAATAAAAATTTTTAAAAAATTAACCTTCAACAAACCCACTAACATTAACTCTGTATTAATCCAAAAATATAAAGAATAATTATTCTAGGAAAATTTTAATTATCAAAATTGACATTTGGATTTTAAAAAGCTAAACAAATAGACAATGATAAAGTAATTGAAAAAAAAATGACTCACAAAAGAACCAGACACAAAATGGCTTTGCAGACACAAGTTTTTCCAATATTTAGAAAGAAAAATATCACACTGTCCCAGTGAACTTCATAATTCATTCAAGGAAGGAGACATATACAAACAAGGAGGGCACAGGTATGCCCCCAAGGGCAAAGGAAGAAAACTATAACCCAATCTCTCTTACTATCACACAATCCTAAAATGAAATACAACATGTGCTAAAAAGAACAAGACATTCAGACCAAGATTTTGAACCCAAGAATGCCAGGCTGGTTCAAAACCAGAAACTTACCAATACATTACATTAAGGGAGTAAAGAAGGGAGAATACATGCTTACCACAAAAGAAGCAAAGAAAATATCTGATTAAAATGGCAGTGCAAAAAAGAAACTATCCTAGCTAAACAGTAACTACCAGAAACCTACAGCAAATGCCATGCTCAATGATAAAACCTGTTAAGAACATTTACTGCACTCAGAAAACAAGCTGTCAAGATGAGGATGTCTGTCGTCACCTATACTGAACATGACAGTGGAGCATTTGTCAATGAATGATTCTAGGGTAAGTATAAGAAAAATAACAGATATAAATTATCAGAATGAAGAACTTGCAGAATTTTTTAAAATACCATAAAACAAGATGCCAGAGACTCTGGAAGCCGAGGCAGGAAGATCACAAGTTCAATGCCAGCCTGGGCAACTTAAAAAAATAAAATAAAAAAGGGCTGAGTGTGTGGTTCAGTGATAGAACACCCTGGGTCCAATCCCCAGTACTGCACAAAAACAAATAAGATGCCAACAGGATAATCACATACGATTCAATTTACAAAAAATGAGTGGGGGGGAGCTTTTCTAGAAATTTGATAATGTAACATAAAACACTAGAAATGAGATGAACAAGAAATGTGAAAAACTACACAAGGCAAATTTTACTAATTCATGTCTCATAAGGGCAGAGATCTTTGCCTGGCTTGTTCACTAATGTACCCATCCTTATGCCTTAGGTCAGTGCCCAGCACAAATAAATACACAGCCAACATGGACTAAATGAGTGACTAAATAGCAAAAAAGAAGGCCTCAACGAGACATTCTTGTAGCCTTGTTGCTAGATGAAAGAATCCAGACTGTAAAAACACCCACCTGTCCCAAATTATGTTAACAGGAACAATGCAATCCCAAAACTTCCAGTAGAATCATTTAGCAAATTCCAATTGGTGATTCCAAAGCTCTTTTTAAGAAAGCATACAAGGTCAGGCTAACCAAAAATAATTCTGATAAAGCATGTTGTGTTATATAAACACAAGAGGAACCAATACTTTTAAAGAAGTATATATGAGATCTATCATGTTATAAAGAGGGGAAGATAATTCAATAAATCCTACTAGAACTATAGAAGCCCCCAAATCTGCACCATTCCTAAAATAAAGCTTTGTAAATTAAAAGCTAAACATAAAAACGCACTGAAGCATAAAATACTAAAAGCATCAAGGAATTCTTGGCATGGAGAAGATTATCAAAAAAGCTAACAAAAGGGCCAGAGCAGTGGCTCAGGCGCTGGAGCGCTTGCTGGCATGCAAAAGGACCTCAGTTCAAACCCTAGCACCACATACACAACTAAGTGTTGGAGAAACAAAGGCCAGATGGAAAGATAAACACAACTGATTCTTTCTCTCTTCCTCCCTCTCCTGACAAAAACAACTGATACCTTTCATAAGGTACAAACTAAAACTTTCACGCAGGGCCAGTTTAAAACAAGGTCACAGGGCAAGAACAAAAATAACATTAACAGCCCTAACGTAACATATAAGAATTTTTTTTTAATACAGAGACACTGCCCAGTTTTATGAAAAAACAGACCAAGTGCATGTACCAGCAATGCACAGGAAAAAATAAGTAAAAATAATGTATGAAAAGATGCTTAGTTTTACTAGAAGACAGGAAAACACAAACTGTAAAGTTGAGGCTATTTTTCCATCTAGATTAACAAAAATTAAGAAGATTCTAAGAAAAGACATAGGAAATGAAGTACTTTCATTGCTGAAGGGAGGATAAAAGTGGTATCTACTCTGAGTACAACTTGAATGGAAAGCAGCTACCAAAATTTTAAACACGTGTCCAGGCGTGGTAGCACACACCTGTAATCCCAGTGACTCAGGAGGCTGAGACAGGAGGATATGAGTTCAAAGTCAGCCTCAGCAACTTAGCAAGACCCTGAGTAACCTAGCAAGACCCTGTTTCAAAATAAAATATAAAAAGGGCTGGAGATGTTGCTAAGTGCCCCCTGGGTTCAATCCCTGTTACAAACAAAAAAAATTAAAAATGTGTAGCTACTATATAGTAACTAAAATTCTAGAGGTATCTATCCTCTACAAGCATTTGCACAGGCATACCAGGATGCATCTACAGATGTCTCCTGTAGTACTATCTACCACAGTGAAAAATCAGGAAACACTGAAACGCTCACAGAAAGATGATTTAACAGCAATGCTGGGTCTATACACCCCTCACCTACCGACATAGGATGACCCCCAGGATCCACCCTCCAGGGAACAAATGGAACTGCACAGTAACACATGATTCTATTCACAGTATTAAAGCCACACTGTATCTGTATGTGTACAATCTACATACACACCGGAAAGGGTGCTAAGGGATTCCTTCCAAAATGTACTATAAAAACAGTGGCTAGTTTCATTTCTGAAAAACTACAATCACTGTAAATTTCTTCTGAGTGTGTGATACAACCCAAGATGACAAAATAGAATTAATTCCTCCACCAAAGCAACATTACAAGCTGGCAAAAATTCCAGAACCCACATCTTTGCAACTTTGGGATCTCATGGAAAACTTGCAAGAACCAGGAGAGCTTAACGAGGGTGGTGGCTGAAAAGCAGCAGTAAGGGATGGCTATGGCTTGCCACCTGGCCTAGCACCCCCATGCCCAGATCAGGATCAGAAGCAGCAGCAGGCAGCACAGGCAGCCTTCCTGGGGCAATAGGGACCTGTTCTCAAAAAACTCGTGCTGCACACTGAGACCTGGCCTTGTTTTGACACCCCTGAACTCTCTCAGGGTAAACCAGCAGTGTTTGTCAAACATACTCCAAAAAGTCTGGAAAGGAGGAGACCAGGGAGGAAAAAACATGATGGACTGCAGGGCTTGAAGGGTCCCCAAACACCTGGTAGAACTTGAAAAACTATATACATGCCGGGGGCTAGACACAAGCTCAGAAAACACCTAAGAGGAACCAAGATTTATACCTCTGGCTGATGTCTGCACTGAGCAGGCAGAACTGAAGAAAAGGAAGAGTCAGAGCGTGGCCTGGATGAGCAAGGAAGAAGACCTCAGCTAGACTCAGTCCACGAATATGGCTGCTTTGCTGTTGTCGTTTTTAGTTTTGTAGTTGTCAGATCACATGCTAAGAAGCACTAAGACAACACAAAGAGGGCTGCAGTGACCGCACAGTCCCTGCAAAATTAATTTTAAAAATGATTTAAAAACCAGATAAATGAGTGCTGGACAAACTGGACAGCCACTTGAAGAAAGTTGAAATTAGATTCTTATCTCTCACCTTGCATAAAAAACCAAATCAAAATGGATCCAGGAACTAGGAATTAAACCAGCTACCACAGTAGAAGAAAAGTTAGGACCATCACTAGCATCTGGGAGTAGGCAAAAACTTTCTCAACAAGACTCCTAAAGTGAAAGAATTAAAGTCAAAAATCAATGAGTGGGATGCCATTAAACTAAAAAGCTTCTGCACAGTCAAAGAATTTGTCAAAATTCTCAAGAGACAATCTAGGGGGCTGGAGTGTTGCCACAGCGGTTGCAGCGCTTGACCAGTATGCGCAAGTACGCGAGTTCAAATCCCAGCACCCACGTAAAAAAAAGAGACAATCGACAATCTACAGAAATGGAGATAATCATGGCCTGTGATTCTTCTGACGGGGGACAAATATCCAGAATTTACAAAGTACTCAAAAACCTTAATACTTAAAACACAAACAATTAAATCAATAAATGGGCCAAGGAACTAAACAGAAATTTCTCAACAGAGGAAATTGAGCTAGTCAATGAATACATGGGAAAGTGTTCAAAATCACTAGTAATCAGAGAAATGCAAATCAAAATTACATTAAGATTATACCTCGCTGCAGTCAAATTGGCTAAGATGAAGAATATAAAATAATAATAGATGCTGGAGGAGTAGTAGGGAGAGGAACACTAGTACACTGTTGGTAGAACTGCAGACTGGTACAGCTGCTCTGGAAAGTAGTGTGAAGACTCCTCAAAAAATTAGGGATGGACCCACCATATGATCCAGCAATTTTCCCTGAGATGGAATCAACACATTTACAGTGACACAGCAAAATCTATGTTCAAAGCAGCTCAATTTACAATAGCTAAATTATGAAACCAACCCAGATGCATGGATCCAAAAACTGGGGTGTATGTGTGTGTGTGTGTGTGTGTGTATATATACATACATACAATGGAGTTCTACTCAGCTATTAGAAACAACAATATTACAAGCTTTGAAGGTAAATGGATGGCAATGGAAGAAATCAGGCTGAGCAAAGTTAGCCAAACCCAGATAAGTGAAGAGTCAAATGTTTTCACTCACTTGTGGAGGCTGGAACTAAACCCAGGCCTGTGAGAGAGGTAGTCAAATTCATGTATTAGACCCAGCAAAGGTATAGCAACACATAATCTAGGGCAACCATAAATATGTGGGATGGGGAGGGGATCTAGGGAGACAATCAACAATGTAGCACACTCTTTACCCCGCTGAGAATCCAAATAATACTTGTGCAATCATTCAATTCTGGAAAATCCACAACCTAAGCATTTATATTGTTTCTAGGGGCTAAATATAGAAGGATCAAGACAATGGGGTGTGGGTGATGTGGGGGTAATTCTGATTTAAGAATATATGCATATCATATTGTTACCTTATATGCATTTATGATTGTACCATGACTCAATTCTTTAATTAAAAAAATTTTTAAAAAAAGATGAATGAAACCCACAACAGTAATCACAAACCCAGAGGACAGGAACATTCTAAAATTTCAAAAATTACGGCCCCAAAACTGAGGTATGTAAAGTACTAAACTAATAAAGCCTGAGAATTTGGAAAAAGAATGAAAAAATTGATAAGCCTAAGGGGGCTGGGTGACGTCACCAAGAGTACCAACACGTGCACTGCAGAGCAACAGAAGACCAAGTGGTGGAATAAAGACTCAAAGCAATAGTGGTGAAAATAATGGCCAAATTTAATGGAAGATATAACTCCACACATCAAAGATGCTCAACAAACTCCAAGCAGGATAAATTTAAAGAGATACATACCTACATACGATGCAATCAAACTCAAAAACCAAACCCAACAAGGATCTCAAAAGTCAAACACAAGGGTTCCTAAATAGCCCTAAAAGTCAGTTTCTTGGGGCTGAAGCGGTGGCTCAGCGGATCAAGTGCTTGCCTGGCATGCACATGGCCCTGGGGTAGAACCCCAGCACCACATACACAACTAAATGTCAGAGAAACAAAGGCCAGATGAAAAAATAAAATTCTCTTAAAAAAAAAAAAGTCATTTTCTCATTAGAAAGCATCCTGGAGGCCAAAGGTAGCCAGAGGAAATACTTAAAGTGCTAAAGGGAAAAAACGGTCCACCAAGAACATTGCTTCACAGATTCTATTCCCAGATAAACAAAACCTGAAGTCTGTCACTAGCAGACTGCCCTCTAAGAAATGCTAAAAGGACTCCTGACTGAAATGCAAGGGAGGCTATTCTTTTCTCCCCTCCTCAATTCCCTTAGTTCAAGCTAACAAATTCAGCATGAACGATGTTCTTTACGGAAGAAAGAACTAACTTGCTACACATAACTACCACTATGGAAACATCTCATTCATCAGTACCACTAGAGATCCACATGCCCCCAAACTTCCTACCCAGTGAATTTGCGCTGCAGAAGCACTAGAACTCGTTTCATATTTTAACGATTCCAAGTAAAAGCCTTTTGCACAGTGCTGCACGCTGTCCTGCCTCACTGCAGACTGACAGACTAAATGACACTGTGGGAAAACTCTGAAGTCCTAAATCCTAGTCCTCCCATTCCAACAGCTCACTGAACTTCCCTGGACTGTTTCAACTGTAAGATAACTGTTTCAGCATTTACACTCTAATCTGTTGCTTATTCTTGCTCTAAAACTTTACAAGCCTGAGATTGATTTAAAATACCCAGGGGCTGGAGCGGTGGCTTGGCCATTAAGGCATGCACAAGGACGTGGATTTGAACCCCAGCAGCACATATACAACAAACTGTCAGAGCAACGAAAGCCACATGAAAAACTAAATAAAAAATTGATTCTTTCTCTCTCTTGCTCTCTCTCTTTCTTCTCGGTGTCCCACTCTCTAAAAAATAAATAAAAAATAAAATACCCAAAAGTAGAGATGGGGAATGCAAAGATGAATACAGACGGTACCAACTTATAATGGTTCAAATTACAATTTTTTCACTTCACAGCTAAAGTGAAAAGCATTGCATAGAAATCACACTTCAAATGCTGGTCTTTTCCCAGCATAGAAATATGCAGTTTGATTCATATTCCGTCTGTCTGACTCACACTCACTCACTCTCTCTCTCTCTCTCTCCCCATCTGCCCAGATTAGGTTAATCAACTGTTCTAAGCACATTTCAGTAAGATAAATTAAGCTGCAATGCTTGGCAGGTTAGGTGCATAAAGTGCATTTTCAACTATCCTCAACCTTAGTGGGTTTACCAGGACTAAGTCCACAGTAAGTGGAGACACATCTGCTGATTGCCAATACGTTGATCAGTGCCGAAGCTGTGTGGTGGATATACACGGATTCATTATTCCTTCTACCACTGTGTATGTCTGAAAATTTCTAAAAGTTTTCCTTCATTAGATTCATCTAGGAAACAAAACTTACAAACATTGATTTATTTTTGCCTGACTTATAAAAATTGGAATATGTAAGGTCCAAAAATGCTGTTGTGAATTTTAAGTGAAAGAATCACTCACTTCTAAAGCAATTCATTTATGAACTCTAACTCATTACAAAAACATTAGGTTGGGGAGGTATGGGGTAAGAGTTACATGCTCATTTTAAAATTTTTTTACAATATAATAAAACACTAGGTCTTGAGACTATCAAGCTGTCTGCTCATAAAGTAAATGTCCCCAAAACACCATGGCTTTGCACTTATGCTTTTGATTTCAGTCTCCTATGCCTAACAGTCGCTATTTTCTTTATTAGCAGTGCCTGCTGTCCCGTTCCCCTACCCTTGGAACTGTATCTGAAGTCAAAAGTAAGCTGCTTTCCAAAAAGAGCCTGAACAGACATTCCTATGTACCTTCACACTGTGACTCTACTATGGCTACCCATAGATTCCATTAGTCTCTGACTACATTCTGGATAGGTAAGATCCTTTTATTCAGTAACATTAGCCACTTTCTATAGAGGCCAGTGGCTTTCAAAACAATCCTGAACATCTAGTGAACTGTGAAATTCATATTGGTCACAACCAGCATTTTAATTTAATGAAAAACAGTGCATGGCACATAGTTTGCATTAGTACTGTCCACAATGAAATTTTTCTTTCATATGTACACTGTCACATTGCCAATCATACTACTGTGAAATATAAAGCCAGTCTGCTAGGTGATACCCTAAAGTGATGTCACTCTGTAGATACAAAGGAGTTACTAAGGGACAATGTAAGTATTCTAATTTAACATGATTTGCTACACAGGTAAATGATATGGAATTGACTAAAACTTAGGATACAATTCTAGATTTTTGTTTCTTTAAGAAAACATTTCATTCTTTAATAATCTTGTTTAATAATATCTGCTGAATACATCTGGTGTGTCAAGAAGTTGGACTACACGGTAAAATGGGCATTCCTGTCCTCAAGGGGTCTTATAGGGTTACTGGGGGAAGGTTAAAAACAAGCAAGTTACTAAAGGAAGTTACAAATTCAGTTAAACCTCTGAAGAAAACTAAGGTGCTACTGAATGAAGAGGGAGGCAGGCACCTGGGCAGGAGAGGCACACACTTCAGGCGAGGGCTTCCAGGAAGGCCCTCAGAAGCCACTAGCTCACTGGATCAGGAGGCACCTTGCAAGAGCGAGGGCGGGGCAGTCCCTGCAGAGGGAGCAGCTCTCGCTACGATTTCAGGGGTGGGACAGCAAACTTGTTGGTGAGGTAGCAGGGACCCACGTTACAGGACTCAAACATTGGCAAGGAGTGTGGCGAGTCTAAGAGCAACCAGAAAGCTGGGGCCTGTGACAAAATGGAGGGGAAAGCTACGAAACTACAAATGTCAAACGGCAAGTTCTTAAACTTTCTGGCCCCCAATTCCTGGGGACCTCGAAAGCTTTTTCAATTATGTTCAGTGACGTTTAAAAATAACACACAAGCACACACTGCTTCGGTTGCCTGTGCAACGCCTTCACTCTGTCGTAGACTCCAGGAAGTGCCCGGCCCACCAGTGTGAGCGTGGGAAATGCACTTAACAGCCTAGGTCTTTTTAATAAAAACGGCTTTGACCCCGGCGTTCCCAGGCGAGCCACGCGTGCGACCTCACAGACGCCAACACCGGCACACACCACACCTGGAACGTCCACCTACAAAGCCTCGGACCCGAGGAGCTGAGTGCCGGACGCGGGGCACTGCCAGCAGCGACAGTCCCGCCGCTCTCGCGTGGCGCTTCCCCGCCTGGCCACGCACACGTCTGGCTGGCTGGGCCCAAATGCGCACGCAGAGCAAGTGCGCGGGTGCCCGGCGGACCCAGGCGCGGCGGCCAGCGCGGCCCCCACAGGCCGCGCACCTTCGCTCCCCAGGAACTCGGTCGCGCGCGGCCCCGCCCCGTTGGGCCGCCCTCCGCGCGGGCGCGGCCCTCGCCCCAGCCACCCCTCGGCGCGGCGGCGGCCCCGGCGGCCGGGCCACACAAAGGCCGCGCCCGGCCCACGTACCTGCGGCGCCGGCTCCGCCGCCCGCGCCCAGGGCGGCCGCCATGGCGCTCGAGGGCCCGCTCCGGCTGCGCCCCGGGCCGGCCGACGGGGCAGGTGCGGGCCGGGGCGGCTGGGGAGCGGCCGCGGGCCCGCGCCGGCGAGCGCAGCACGGGAGGCCGGCGCGTCGCGGTGCGCAGCGGCCCGTCGCCTCCGCAGGAGGAAAACAACACTACGGCAACATGGCCGCGCCGCGGTGCACGCCGGGAGGAAGGGTGGGCCGTCCGGGAGGGAGGCGCTCGGGTCGGCGCCCGAGGCCGCGGGGCCCCGGGGCCGCCCCAGTGCCGGGCGGCGCGCGGAGAGCGCGGGCGCGCGGCGGCGAGCGGCCTCCGCCCGGCCTGGAACCTCAAGCTGAAAGCGAGGGCGCTGGCGGTCGCTGGCCGTAGCTGGACCTGGTGCTGTCGTAAGGCGCTTTGCAGCAGTCGGCACTGCGGCGCTTTACGGCGGCCGGCCTGCCGTCGGAAGTTGTAGGTTGGCGCCAGCCGCGGTCGCGCACGCGCGGTCCCGTTCCCGCGCCCTCCTGCGCATCTGGCGGCGGATCTGGCGGCGGATCTGGCGGCGGGTCCCGGCTGAGAGCTCGCCTGTGGGCATTGAGGGTACGTGTGGGCGGGGCGGACGTCTCGCGGGGCCGCAGAGCGCCTAGGGCAGCTCTGGAGGGCCGTGCCAGGGAAAGAGGCCTGCGGCGGCCGGGACGGATTGCTGGCTGGGGACTAGGAGCCGGGACGGCCGGAGGGTCAAGCACTGGGTGTGGCCCCAGAGAGGGCAACGACTGTGGCTGAGGGTCTCTGGGCTGTGGAGCAGGCAGGTATGGGGTGCCCGGTCGGGAAACCACTCCCCCCAGGGATCTCTGGGCCGCGGGAGCCAACACTGGGACCTGGTCCTGCTGGGAGCGCCAAGAGGTCTTCCCAAGAGGGGTGTGCGCAAAGAGTCCGGCTGGGAAGTGAGTGCAGAAGAGGTCACCTAGCTTGGTGTGTGCAGAAGAGGGGGTGTGTGCAGAAGAGGTCACCTAGCTGGGTGAGTGCAGAAGAGGTCACCTGGCAGAGTGTGTGCTGAAGAAGTCACCTGGCTGGGTGTGTGCAGAAGAGGTCGACTGGCAGGGTGAGTGCAGAAGAGGTCACCTAGCTGGGTGTGTGCAGAAAAGGTCACCTGTCAGGGTGTGTGCAGAAGAGGTGGCCTGGCGAAGTGTGTTCAAAGAGATTGGCTGGTGAGGTGAGTGCAGAAGAGGTCACCAGGCAGAGTGGTTGCACAGAAGAGGTCACCTGTCGGGGTGTGTGCAGAAGAGGTGGCCTGGCGAGGTGTGTTCAAAGAGGTTGGCTGGTGAGGTGAGTGCAGAAGAGGTCACCTGGCTGGGTGTGTGCAGAAGTGGTTGCCTGGCTAGGTGTGTGCAGAAGAGGTCACCTGGCTGGGTGTGTGCAGAAGAGGTCACCTGGCAGAGTGTGGGTGCGCAGAAGAGGTCACCTGGTGGAGTGTGTGCAGAAGAGGTCACCTGGCTGGGTGTGTGCAGAAGAGGTCGCCTGGCTGGGTGTGTGCAGAAGAGGTCACCTGGTGGGGTGTGTGCATTGGAAGGACGCTGGGACAGCCCACCTCCAGGTGCAGGTGTGCACATGCAGAGGCAGGTCATCTACGAAGGACATGGATTAGGGCTTGGTTGGGAGCAGGTGTCAAGACGTCTGTAGCGGGGAGGGGGAGGAAAGAATGCTTACTGTAAAGTTTTTTTGGCTTTTGTATTGTTGAAATTTTTCATCATAAAATGTTGGGAAAAATAAACATTTCTGGATTAATAGTGTAAGTTATATTCAGTTAAAAATAATAAATAATTTTAAAACTATTTTACTTTGATTCACTCTCTTGTAATCACTGCCCCCCAAAAATAAAATAAGCCTTGCCAGCAACCTCATTGACCTAGGAAGTCTCCCTAAGGAAGCACATTAACACATTTGTATAGTAAGTGACTTGAACTCCTTATGCCCTTCCATTGTTTTTTGAGCTGTGGCACACAGAACTCAGAGACTATTTTCAGAAGGAATTCAGGAGTGATCTTAAGAGGGATGCCTCAAAAAAAATCACACTGAAAGAAAACAGTCTCATAGTTTACCCACATTACACCTGAGGGAACACATGTATCTCAGTCATAAACCTACTGAAACAGCTTCTTTAGGATGAAAGTCTAAAGTTTTGCACGCATACCCATTGGAAAAACCTTAGGCATGGACACTCAGTATTTGAAGAGCTTTATAAGTTACTGTGAGTGAAGCTTTCACAACCCCCTTCTCTGAACAAATATTACTTTGAATTAACTTTCTACCTTGCAGCTAGAAACCTGATGAAGGTGGAAGATCAACTGGTATAAACAATGTTGCTTGTGGTAAAATGACTACTGACTGACACATTGCTTGCACTAGAGAACACTGAATAGTCCTTAAGCACCTGAAAGGAAGAATAGTATTAGGTTCTCCGAAGTGAGATCAGGGTTAACTGAGTGTGGGATCTAAAAGATGGACTCCAGAAACCATCATGAAAGATGTACTGGTGCCCCTGGATCACAAGGAGTCTCCTCACCCTCAGCTTGCACCTGAGTTGCCTTGAGGAACCATCGGGGAGGAGTGGTTGTGAGGCATGCAAGTGTGTGTGTGTGTGTGTGTGTTTCCTGCGTCTGTGCCCCGGGAGGGCCCAGCAAATAGCAGCACAAGTACAGTGAGTACACATAGCACCCAACTGTGGCTTCTAAACACCGTTCTCCCCAGGAACCAGCACATGAAGTACAAACAGCCTGGATTGTCTTGCTCCTTACAAAAATAAAGAAGCCACTCAAGTAGCGATCAGGTTATATGAAAAGGACACAAGTAAAATGATATGGCTTTCCACTGGCTAGATTAGATTAAATGGTCATTGAGTTAAGTAAAGATAGAAACATGAAACACACTGGATGAAACAATACAAACAAAAAATAAAAGAATAGGTTAAAATTCTTAAGAAAACAACGACTTCCTGCCCAGGGGCAGAGGAGCACTTTCTAATTACATCCTGGAAAAAGAACAATCTGTTGTGGAAAAACCAAGAAACTCCATCTTAATTGATCACAGTAAACATATTCAGTAAAGGGATAAATCAAAATTGTGTGCCATGGAACAGAATTCAGTGATAAAAGATAAGCATCACTTCTGTGATAATCCTGTCAAAGAAACCAGCCTGAATATTCTTCTGGACAAAGCAGCACAAACTCAGATTGAGGGATGTTCTACACAGAGACTCTGCAAAGTATCAAAGTTGTGAAGTCGAAGTCGGACTGAGGCAGAAATCCAGGCTAGGGAAGAGTAATGACAACCAAGCACAGCACATGACTGGCACCAGGTCTTTTCAAGGTGAGAAGATTTGGGGAGAATTTGTGAAACTGGATAGCATCTGAAAATCAGATGGGAGGGGTGTGACTATTGTCAGTGACCAGTAGGAAATACACAGCAGAGTGCTGAGAGGGGATGGGCATCCAGTCTGTCATTTTCAGATGACTCCAGGGAAAAAGCTTTCATTTTACTCAGTGTTAAACTATTCTATAGGCTTATAGTCATTTCATAATAAAAAATATTTTAAAAGAACCAATAGAATGTTGTTTCAAAATATAATTGTCATAATAAAAACCCCAAAGGAAAAATAAATAGATGAGACACAGCTGAGGGACCTGGGCAATTAAAGGCAGAGCTAGGAAAAGATTGCCCAGGCACAGCAAAAAGAATAAATGCATGTTTCCAGACTTAGAAATTGAGAAAATGGGGTGAGAATGTCCAATGTGAACTATAGATTGTGTCCCTGCAAATTCATATTTTGAAACCTAATCTCCAAGTTGATGTTATTTGGAAACAGGGCCTTTGAAAGGTGATTAGATGATGAGGATAGGGCCCTCGTGAATGGGATTAGTACACCACTGGCCATGATGAAGTAACTAGGATAGACTTCCCTCACTTCATAAACAACTTGAAAACTGGATGAAACTGAAAATGCTGCGTTCAGTCCTTGGACCACAGGACTGTGGTTCCTGAGAGAGGAAACAGAAGAGTGGGCCTTGACATCCGAAGAGTGGGCCTTGACATCCATTGTCCTGGAAGCATGTCCCAGACCGTGAGGCAGAAGAAGGAACTCACATTAAAACACAGTGGGCTTGGGGTTGTGAGCGGTGGCTCAGTGGTTACGGTGCTTGCCTGGCATGCACGAGTATGCAAGTTCAAACTCCAGGACCCATGTACACAACAAAGTGTCTGAGGAATGAATGTCACGTGTAAAATTAAATAAAAATTTCTTCTATCTCTCACTGTCCTCTCTCCCTTTAAAAAAAAGAAAAACCATAGTGGGCTTAATGACTTCAGATGACAGGTCAGAATTCAGAGGTGCTAAGGTGGGCCATGCATCTGGTGTCTTGAGATGATGGATCTCAGCAGAGAGAGCTCCACAAATACTCATGGAGTCATCTTGAATTGTAATGAAGATGGGAAAATGTAACAGAACAATGAGAAACCACAAGGCAGATGATTGCCAGAGATTCAGACAGGACTGGGAGACACTGACAGGTCCTGGTTGAACACTACAATGTTCAGTAGAGATCCAAGAAGGATACTACCAAAATCTTGGTAGGAATAAACTAGCTTGAGTCTAGAACTTCCTAATGGCCTTTAGACAGGCCTGGAAGAGTCTTGCTGATCAGCAAGTGCTTTAATGGCCTGCCAGAACAAAGTCCAATACTCTTTCTTTAAGGAAAGAGAACTAAATTCACTCAAAAAGTAAATTTTACAAATGAATTTTGCAATCCAGCATCAAATCAAAACAGTGAAGAAGTAGGAGTATGTGACCAATACCAGGAGCAAAAGTAGACAATAGAAATAACATGATAGAAGTGAGGGAATTAAAGGAATTTCGAACATTTTAAATGTGTTCAAGGAGGGACAAACCAGAGACACAGTGAGGAAATGAGCTGAAGATGAAGTAGAATTTCTGGAGTTGAAAAATATAGTATTGGAAATAAAATACTCAGTGGATAAGAATAAAAGCAAATGAGAAATGTCCAGTTTTGTCTCAGACAGAGCTAGAGTGCAACACCACGACCAGAACAAGCTACAGTTTTCTTAATGCCGAGAATTACGGTTGCATAGCAGCCAAGCAACAGGAAACCAGGGAGAAGACGCACACAATGAAGATTTAAAGTTTCATTGGGGTTACTTGCTCTCCTGGGACAGACATGGCTGATGGCATCATCTGGAAATAGGATGGGCTACAATTTTAAAGGAATCTCTAAGTGACACACGTGGGCTAGTGTCATATGAAGCCCCTTAAGTGTGAAATGTCCAGACGATCGCCAACTCTTAAAGGCTTCTTCAGGAGTTATACCAGGTGCTCACTTGAAAAATGAGGGAAATCCTGGGAAAGTTCCTCATGGCTGAGAGTGGACAGCAACCACTTGAGAAATTTCATTCACACACTTCACCCTATCTACCCTATGAAAAAGTACAGAATCTCCAGGAGGGAAAGTAACAAACAAAAACTGAAACCTTAGGGCAATGGGGCAACTACATCCACTGTGGTAAGGGGACAGGGGGGAAAAAACCATCCCAGGAAGAGGAGCAGAACTGCATGCTAGGCCCAGCACCACAGCTGAAGTGGGAGTGCCAGGAAGGCCACACCCCTGAGACGGGAGTGCCTGGCTGAACATCAAAGGGGACACCCCACCCCATCTCCTCTGCCCAGGCTAGCGTGTTGAGTGAAAGCAGCTGGAATATAACTGGGAGAGTTGCACGAGCAGATTCCCAGGGATGCAGTTACGACAAGACCCAGACCCAAAGAAAGCAGCACGGAGGAAATGTCTGCAGGGTGTCACTAGCAGAATTGGGAGCCTGCACAGAGGGTACCTCTGGGAACAACAAATATCACATGAATCCAGGTTTCTGATTAAAATAATACTAATGACCATGCTAAGAGCCTGTCTACCAGTTCTAAAAATTCTTCACCACAACGGCGTAGTCCTTTTTCCGTGGCTGTAACAGAATGCCTACGAAAAAGAGAGGTTTATTTGGCTCACTTCACACCAGCATTTGGATGGGTCCCCTAGGAAATCCCAATATAGCAGAGAAGTGGAAAAGGAAACTTAGGTTCACAAAAGGGTTCAAGGTATGGGGTGGCTTTGCCTTATAACAACATGCTGTCCCAAAGCTCATTGTCAGTGGCGACCTGCCCCACTCTTCAGAGGAAGCATCAGTGTACTCACAATGGTGGAAGCACATGACCTGCTCACTTTCCACCAGGTCCCACCTCCTGAAGGTTCCACCACCTCACCAGCACCACAATAGGCACCAACCTTCTGGCTTGTGAGCCTCTCAGGGTAGAAATTACCCCAGCTGAGACCCAAAAATGAGAGCAGAAAAGGTACCATGCATGAACGCGGGGCAAATTCAAATGGCCTAATATGTACAATCAGAGGAGAGGACAAAAAGAAGCAGAAACGTCTGAAGAACAAGTTTTCACAAACTCCATTCCTGACCCCAAATGTAGGGCAAAGAAGCTCAGAGAAAGTTAAAGAGGGCGCAAGGAAATGAATAACCTTATCCAAACCGCTTAGAAAGGACCCTGCCCTTCAGAGGAACAGACAGTGTTCTTGTCTGGAGCTGTCGGTGCAAAAAGCTGGTGAAGTGAAGTCTCCAGTGTACTGAAGGAAAACCATGCCAGCTCAGAGAGACGCCAACAACTGCAGGGGACTCAGAAGCCTTCAGGCCAAGAAATACGACAGCAGTGAGAACCCTGCTCTGCACAAACAAGTAAAGACCACCGTTAACAATGGACATGGTTGAAATTGGCTGAATGGAGGTAAAACATTGCTTTTCATATTTTAATGGTTCTAAAAGACAAATGAGCAAAAATTGTGAAAATGTGTTCTTATATGAAAAAGTAAGTGATACTGGGAACACTCAGGGATGTTACCTAATAAAGGGGCCAATTCTCCAAGAGGGCATGAAAACCACAAATATGCGTGCAACTAACAGAAATACTTGAGGCAAACTGATAGAACTTTAAGAAGGACAGAAAAATCCTTAATTGTAATGCGAAGTTTAACAGCACCCTCTCAGCAGTTAACAAAATTGAAACCTTTTGCTCTGTGAAGGACATTATTAATAGAAAGAAAAGATAAGCCGCAGACTTAGTGCAAATGTTTGCAAATAATGTATCTGATAAAAGACTGGTATCTAGAACATATGAATATGTAAAGAATTCCTACATATCAACAATAGGAAAACAAGCAATCTAACATTTACATTTGGCAAAATATCTAAGCAGAAGCTTCACTGAAGAAGATACATTGATGGCAAATAAAAATATGGAAAAATTGTAATATCTTTAGTCATTAGGGAGATGCAAAATGAAACCACGGTGACATGCCACTGCACAGCTCTGAGGATGGCAATTTTTAAACCTGACAGATGCAGACAGGGATGCAGAGTAACTAAATATGTTGCTAATGAGAGTGCAAATGCACAGACACATCGGAGGCTGAGGCCGTATCTTGTAAAGTTAAAGGTATTTTTGCCATGCAATCCAGCAGTGTCACCAGTAGCCTTTGCCCAAGTGAACTGAAGGCTTGTGTTCACACAGAGACTTATGTGAATGCTTGTAACAGCGTTATTGTTGCCAAAAACAATGCACATCCTCCAATAGGTGACTGGATAAACAAACTGTGGCATATTCATAAAATAGAGTACAACTTGGGAATGATAATGAACTATTGATTTGCACAGCAACACAAATGAATTTTAAATGTGTTTGCTGCAGGCTCAAAGGCTCCATAAGTTGTGATTTCATTTATACTCTGGAGAAAGCAAAACTGGAGAGATGGAAAACAAGTCAGTCGTTGCCAGGTGTTGAGGTGAGCTGCTGTTGCGGAGCATCAGCACGAGGGAATTGGGGAGTGATGGGACTGTTATGTTTGGCACAGTGGCAGCAGGTCCATGACACTGCATTTTGTAAAACCCATATAACTCTAACCCAGAGTGAGTCTTACTGCATGCAGATTTTTGAAAGCCAGGTGTTGAGGGAACATGATGGAGTGCAGACTCTGACTCGTGAAATACTACATAATGTATGACACAGCCACACTGCAGGGAGTGGAGAAGATGGACTGTGAAAATGGTGTATGGAATTGGTATATTAAGTCTACAGACAGAAAGAACTGCTCATTAGCACTGCACTCTAGTTGGTGCTTTTGTTTTCTCACAGAGGTAGGGATTAGCAGTTCTGAATACACAGGACACATATACTGAGGTTGAACAAATAGGTAAGTATAGTGTAGACGAGCCAAATAGCAGAGCTGGAGGAATGATTACCAGTAACCCAAGAGGAAATGCTCAGGTGAACCTTGCGGTGCAATTTTAAATCTGAGATGCAAGTGTGGATTCGTGTTTAGTATATGTACAAATAGTATGTACAGAAGTGAATTGGGGTATGTGTGAACACATAGGTGTGTTAGGATTTCAGCATTTTAATGAAAGCCTGAGTTGAGCTACTTTATGAAGAAAAGAGGTTTGTTTTTGCTCACAATTCTGGAGTTGCAAGGTCCAAACAGCATTAGGCAGGTTCTGGACTGCATCACTGATGGCAGAATGCATGTGTATGTGTGCCTTCTAGTCTCCCCATTCCTAAAATGCCATCAGGATTCAAAACCTAATCTAATTACTTCCCAAAGACCTGCTCTGTATGATAGCTAGATTAATTTCCACCCTCCTGGTGCCATTAGCGTAAAGCTTGGGGACTAAACTGCATGAGTTCAGTGAGGGCCCACAGCAGTGCATTAGTACACATACATGTGTTTCAAAGCTCTGGCTACTAAGAAGCCTCAGGATTGGCAAGCACCCAGATCTTGGCTTCCAAGTGAAAGGAACCAGGGCTTTCACTTGGGGAAATGAGTGATTCTGGCTCTAGGGTTGTAAAGATGCAATATCTTGTGCCAGAAAATAAGGTGCTAAAATACAGTAGAGGCATATCGAAAAGACACATAAATCAATCAAAAAACTCCTAATGACCAAGTTTAACAATGGATTATAACACAATAGCAAAAATAAGTACCCATGGATTTATGCTGACATGAGTAAATAATTGAATAAATTGTAAATGAAAAAGGGACGACGCTTCCTCAGAAGAATTCCATTGACAGGTGAGCAAGGGATGGAAGGCCACAGACCACCACTATGATAAATAGTTTCTGTAAGATCTGCAAATGTTGAAATGAGTGATGCAAAGTTTAAAGAAATAAAGGATGTTTTCATGGCCTCAAAGCATCTCTTCCTATGGAGGTTTTTACATGTCCACAGATTCTTTGATAATTCTCCCTCCAGTGGAACTTAATTCTCTTTGCCTGGAGTATGGGCTAGGTTCAGGATCGCTTCTCACACATGGAGTAGTGATCCTGAACCTAGCACATACTCCAGGCAAAAGAAGAAATCAGTCACTGAGTGGAGAAGCCTAGCAGAGCGCACCTTGGCAGCTAGTCAGGTTGATCCGTTGATATATGTCCACCAGTGGATGTGGTGAGTAGGGCATTTCCCCTCAGATACCCCACAATCTGTAATGTCAGTCACAAGAAAACATAAAACAAATCCAAACTGAGGAATATTCTACAAAATCCCTGGCCAGTACTCTTAAAAAATTGTCAAGGTTATGAAAGACAAAGTTAATGCCCACATATTGGAAGAGATGAAGTCAACATAACAAAATACAACATCCTGAATTGGATTGTGGAGCAGAAAAAGATATCAGTGGAAATGTGAGAATTCCAAGTACCTCAGTGCCTCCTGGTGCCTTCTTGGTTTCTGCAATTGTGGACATGCTTATCAAGAAGTACCCAGCGGAGGACAGACAAGTGTCCCTTAACTTCAGCTCTTCTGTGGGTCTAGACTTATTTCACATTAGACAGTGCGGAAGAAAGAAGCCTGCAGGCACAGCAATGGGAACTCCCTTGGAAGCACAGAGAGAATGGTTTTTAAAAATGAGCAGAACCTTTGTGACCTCTAGGGCAACGGTGAACAATCCCCAGAACTCTGGGAAAAGACCGGAGACGGAAAAGGTGTCTAAACAGATAATGGCCAGATTTTCCCCCCAAAACTCAACAATCTCCAGACAAAGGAAATGACAGAAATGTATATTGTATTAAAATTCCTGTAAGTGCGGGATGAAACAAAAATCTTTAAGCAGTCATAGAAAAAAGACACGTGCAGAGGATCAGAGACAAGGATGACAGCAAATTGTCAGGTAAAACAAATGCCACACCAAGGTGGCTTCATGGCCAATCCTGTCAAACAGGGAAGCAGTAATAAACAGGCTTCTCCAGAGTTGCAGAGGAGAGAAAATGCTTCCCAAATAATCCCAGAATTACCCTAATGACAGAACCAGAAAAAGACTCACATGGAATAAAACTGTAGATCAACATCCCTCATTAACACATAAACCAAAGTGTTATAAAATACAGCAAATCAAACACTGCAGCATATAAAAATCCTAATATATTCTAAATGAGTTTATCCCAAGAAAGCAGTGTTGGCGTAATATTCAAGTACTGATGAACGTGATTCCTCTTTACAGGATAAGTGAGAACAATCATACAACGATCTCAACAGTGCAGAACATTATCAAAATTCAGCACACATTTATGAGTCAAAAAAAAAAACTCTTAGAAGTGGAAAAAAACAAAACCTACAGTAAATATGCTTAGTGGAAACAGACTTCCCACCTGAAAACAGAAACAAGGCAGGGGTATCTGCTCCCATCACCTCTATTCAGTGCTGTATAAGGCCATTTTTATTCACATGTGGCACAATTGTGCACTTTACAGAAAACCATTAGGGACCCTCGAAAAGGAACTTCATGAGAAGGAAGCGAATTTAGCAGGCTTTAAGGACAAGGTTATTTTCAAAAAGTCACTTTATTGCTACATGTTCGCAATGAACCAGAATACATTTTTAAACGCAATGTAGAATAGCATCTAAAACATGACATTATTAAGGATAGATTTACTACAATACATGCCAGGCCTATACCCTGTTTCCAGCCTTGCTATGGAATCAACCTAAGTGCCCTTCAGCAGATGAATGGATAAAGCAAATGTGAAATATTTACATGATGAAGTATTACTCAGCCATAAAAAAGCAGAGTAGAGGGAAAGGGTAAGTACTGAGAACTGAATTAGAGCAAATTATATTCCATGTTTCTATAATCATGTCAAATCCTAATGCTATGTATAACTAAAAAGAATCAATAAAAATGTATTACCAACTGGCCAAAAGATCTGGAGATGGTCCACACCTGTTAATTAGAAGCTGAGTGGGGTTAAGATGCCAGCTTCACCCAGTTAACTAGCAGTCAGCCAATGAACAATGCAGTCTAAACTGCAGACTTTTCTAGAGAAATTAACAAGCAGATTCTGAAATCTATGGAAAAGCAAAGACCTGGAATAATGAAAACATTTTAAAGGATCAAAGTTGGGGGACTGCTATGACAGTCAAGACTGGTAGAGACAAACAGACATTTAAATTTATGCTGAAAGGTACAGGTTTCAGGATTAGACAGGCACTCTTATGTCGTTCTTAGAAATGTAACTCCGTGGAGAGAAGTCTGTTCTACGAAGATCTGGAGCAACCATACATCCATACGGAAAACGAAATTCAGGCCTTGCCACACCCATGCACCAGAAGTTGTATATGAAGACTAAAACCATAAAATTCTAAAAGAAAACATTTAGTTGGTGAAGATTTAATGGAACAAAAAATATAGTATAAAAAAATCAAAAAGTTGGTCTTCCTAAACATTACGAACTTCCGCTCTGAGAAAGTCATTAGGAAAAGGAGAAAGTAAGCTGAGAAAGGGGGAGAATATTAGCGGAAGGCCTTGCGTCCAGAACACTCCGACCAGAAGAGAGGAAACTGCGTTGTAAGAACGCAAGCGACCCAACTGTTTAAATGAGCAAGTGATCTGAACAGACACCTTACAAAAATACCTACAGAGACTGCAGCGGTGCCTCCACAGTACGGCGCTTGCCTGGTAGCGCAGGTACTCGAGTTCAAGCCCCAGCACCACGTACATAGCAAGGTCTCGGAGCGATGAGGGCCACATGAAAAACTAAATAAAAGTGATTGTCTCTCTCTCTCTCACTGTCCCTCTCTCTTAAAAAAAAAAATCTCTGCAGCCAATAAGCATATGAAAAAAGAGCATTAATCATTGTGATAATGAAAATTAAAATCATTAGAATCTAATGCTGACCCGTGAGGATGTCTAAAGACTTAACCAGGGTGTGGCACAGCCATAACTCTGTACATTGGGTTGGCGGGAACTTAAAATAATACAGCCACTTTGAAAAACAGTTTGGCATTTTTGTAAAGTTCAAATATGCTTACCAGGTGACCCAGCAATTCCACTTCTATGCATTTTTCCAGGAGAAATGAAAACAGCCACAGGTAAGATTGTTTCCAAATGTTCATAACATCTTTCATAAAGGCCTCAACGTGGACACTTTAAATTCATCAACATGTGAATAAACAAACTCATACATTCTGCACAACGCACTATCACTAGTAATACAGAAGCACAAACTACTGACATACAGAACGCAGATAAATCTCCTCAAAGATACAGGGCTGAGGCCAAGAAACAGCCAGACACAAAAGGGCCGGTGCAGCAGGGGCCTGTTGATGTGTAAGTCTGGTAAGGAGCACTGAGTGGCAGTGCCAGCAGGCAGGCCACTGGCTGCCGGGGGGGTTAGCAGGGCTGACTGAAAGGTCCTGCTGCCACAGTCACAGCACACCTGGCCTTGTCCAGGCTCACTGCATCCCACAGTGAGGCCATGAGAATTTCATTGTGTGTGAATTATTCTTCAATAAATCTGAGTATTTTAAGGCTTTAAAATCAGAAGAACAGTCTCATCTAATCACCTTCCAAGCAATGACAGCTGCACTAATAAAAGACTTTTCAGTAGCAAAAATAGAAGCCAGAGAAGAGAAATAGCATTTCAGAGCATGAAGGAAGAGGACGTGAGCACTGGAGCTCATGCACCCCAAACACTATCTTTCAGTCAGGACAAAATAAAGATACTCTCACATGAACAAAAATGGAATTCACAACCACACACCTGCAGTAAAAGACTAGCAACAGAGCTTCAAAGGGAGGAATGACTCCCAATGCGTCTGTGGCAAGGGAAAAATCCATGTGAGGATTGCTTTTTCTTTTCTTTCTTTAAGAGAGAGGGACAGGGGCTGGAGCGGTGGCTCAGCAGTTACTGCACTTTCCTGGCATGTGGGAGTACATGAGTTTGAACCCCAGCACCACATACACAACGAATTGTCTGAGGAAAGACAGTCACATGAAAAATTAAATAAATTGCTTCTCCCTTTCTCTTTCACTGTCCCCTCTTTCTTTAAAAAAATAAATAAAAGAGGAGAGAAAGAATTTTATTTAGTTTTTTCATGTGTGTTGCTCCGAGACTTCATTGGGTACGTAGTGCTGGGGTTTGAACTCAGGTCCTCTTGCATGCCAGGCAAGTGCCATAACCGCTGAGCCACCACTCCAGCCCAAAATATAAGTATTTCTATAGAAAAGTATTATTAAGATCTAATTTGTAGAAATTTGTTTTTGTTTTATTCCTGAAACGGTTAAGTCTGAAACACTGAGTGAACATTTAATGAAAGGAGATTGTATTCAGATTTAACTATTCTGGGGTCCTCATATTGTTCAGGGAAAAAAGTTTTAAGATAACAACTTTAACTTTTGTTACATACACACAATCAAGTTAAACAGCAAGACAAAATAGCATTACAGTGTACACCTCAGGCTATTCCTACTAGAGTGGTAAACAAATTGAACAAGAAAAACAAGGCTAAAGCAGTGGTGTCTCAGTGGTTAAGGCACTTGCCTGACATGCATGAGGTCCCGAGTTCAAACCCCAGCACCACACATACAACGAAGTGTCAGGGCAATGAAGGTCTCGTGAGAAAGTAAATAAAACTGATTCTCTCTCTCAAAAAAAAAGAAAGAAAGAAAGAGAAAAGACATAACAACTACCAATGGGGAAAAAATCCAAAGGAAAATAATACAGGAAGGAGTGGAAGAGCCATGCATGGTGGCACACATCTGAATCTAGCCAGCAGGGAGGCCGAGGCAGAAGGATGGCAAATAAGATATGAAGAGGGCTGGGCTCAGTAGTACAGCACCCCTCGGTACAATCCCCAGTCCTGTAAAAGAAAGCGGGAGGGGGGAAGCAGGAAAGAAAGGGAAGGAAAAAGGAATAGGAATAGAATTAATAGCAAGCAAGCATTAAGATGGTAGAAACTTACTCAAGGACATCAGTAGTCGTAATAAATGTAAGTGAGCTGCAGCTCCAGTAGAAAGACGGTCTAAGTGGATCCTTAAGGATCCTCTAACCGCTGTTCACAAGAAACACCCACGACACAAGCACCCAGAAATGCTGGAAGTTAAGGACCAGGGGAGGTCACAGGATCTGGGGGCAGCCTGGGCACTGCCCCAGGACACCCATACCACACTACTGCAGGCATGGCTAGTGCCTGGCTGGGCAAGGCTTGGCTGGGGAGGGCCACCCCTGCAGCATCTCCTGCCTGGACACCTGTGTTCAGTGCCTGGCCACTGGGCCGGAGAGCCTCAGACCCCTCTGTCCATCATGGCAAAAGCTGAGGCCGACTCTGCATGCACGTTGAGGCCTGGGAAGGCTTGGCAGCCACACTTCCTCTCAGGTGTTGGTCCTGAGAGCGCTAACAGGTAAATTCCCAACCTGGCAATCCATAGAAGCCAACGCAAGGTAAACGTTAACCCAACACAGCTGGAACAATTGGAAATTCTCTTAAATGATAAATAGAGTAGTCCCAAACTTTAAAAACTAAATAAATAACTATTAAATATATTATGTAAAAATTGATAGACTTGCATAGTGAAGCTGATAAATCCTTAGTATGGTGAGAAACGTAAAATCACCTGCCTTAGCAGTTAAGTCAAACAAAAACAAAGATATTGAAGACTTGCGCAATGCTACTAACAGACGGTTTGTACAATGTGTGTAGAAATGTCCTTTAAAAATTAGAGAATGCACATTCTTTCCAAGCACATATGGAACATATGAGAAGGTCTACCCTTATCAGGCTGTGAAGCCACTGTGATGCATTTCAAAAGATATGTATCATATGAGACAACACTAATCATTTATAATGACGTTAAAGACAGTGAAATAAATCCCCATTTGTTGGGAAATAAAGTATACTTCATAATAACTCATGAATAAATTAAAATCATATAGTTACTAGATAGAAACAAATTGGTGGTGAAAATTGACATGTGGAATATAGTAAATTTAGCAGAAAATATGTAAAGTTAAATGTTTAAGTAAACAAAAGGAAAAGTCAGGCATTCTGGTGCACACCTGTAATCCTAGCACGTTGGGAGGCTGAGGCAGGAGGATTGCAAGTTCAAAGGCAGCCTCAGCAATTTAGTGAGGTCCCAAGCAACTTAGGAAGACCCTGTCTCAAAATAAAACATGAAAAAAGGACTGGGAATGTGGCTCAGAGGCAAAAGTGTCTCTGAGCTTGACACCGAGTACAAAAAAGAAATGGAAGATTTCAGCTAAACACCTATGGTTTGGATACAAGCAGCTGCCCAAAGCTCTTACGTTACTGCAGGAGTATGTGCAGGTAAAGTGATGGACCGTGAGAGCTGTCACCTAGTCAGCCCTTCCTAGTCTGAAGGGACTGACGGATGTTGGCTGGGTGGTGGCTGGAGGCAGGTGGGACACAGAGTGTGCCCTGGAAGGCTGGGTCTTCCCAGTGGCCCCTTCCCCTTTCTGCTTCCCAGCTGCTGGGAACTGAGCAGCACTCCTGCACCAGGCCCCTCTGCCGGGATGACTGTCGACCGTGGATGGAGCCTCTGAAACCTCGACCCAAAGTAAGCTTTTCCTCCCTTAGTTGTTTGCATGGGCATTTTGGCCACAGCAACATGAAGCTGACTATCACAACTTCTCCGTCAGGGAACAGCAGGATTAACATGGAAAAGTGGAAGGAAGGAGTGACTCAGACTGCAGCAGAAAGTAGTGGTAGTGGAAGCAGCAGAGCCCTCGGAGCCCCTGAAGCCCAGCTCAGGGACCAGGGCACAGACCTCTCCCTCTCCTCACCTCATCAAGCAAGGAAAGCAGGCTGTGATCTGAGGCCTTGCGTCTGGCATTGCCCAGGCCACCTGTGCCAGTTTGTGGCTGGTCCTACTATTTGTCTGTTTCTGCTATAATAAAACTTTAATCATGAGTATAATATAATAAAAGCTAATCATAAGTATTTATTTAGTACCTGGGACTGAACCCAGGGGTGTTTAACCACTGAGCCACATCCCTGGCCCTTTTTATTTTTTATATTTATTTTTTTAAGACAGGGTCTTGCTCAGTTGCTTAGGGCCTCACTGATTGCTGGGCTGGCCTTGAACTTGTCTCTGGAATTACAGGCGTGTGCCACTGCACCTGGAAGAGACATTTCCCCCCTTTCTGCAGAGTTAGAGCCTGAACCTAGGGCTTCATGCATGCTAGGCAAGTGCTCTACCCGTGAGCAACAGCCCCAACCGCAGTAGGGTGCTTTCTCAAGTTCCACGAGTTGAGAGGAGATCATAGCTCTCATTTATTACCTACAGGGGTCTTGGGAAGTGTGCACTTGTAGCCTGTTTTCCAGAAGTGCAGGTTGCCTGAGAGGCACCTTGTCTCTCCCCTTTGGCCTGCACCCTCACAGGTGCTCACAGTCGTATTCCAGGGTGCACGAGGAACCTGCAGAGTGACGTCCACAGCCCCACACAGCAGGGTCCTCACAGTCACCCTTCTGCCTCCTCAGGGGTTGCTCTCAGGAATGATAAGCTTTCTTTTTGTGGTGCTTTTTTCCTATCCTTTTTTTTCTCTCATTGTTAAGAACGTTTTTTATTATAAAATCATTAAGATGAAGCCACTCTCTTGCCAGCACTGTTACTGAGTCTGGCTTCTTTGTGTTGTCTGAATGATCCTTATTCTTGCATTCAATCTCCCGTTGTGCCGGCTTACAGTGATTGACTTGTGTGCCCTCCCTGCCTTTGGGTTCTCCTTCTGGGGCCAAGGACTCAGGCGGGCCAGGCCTGGGGCTGGGCAGCAGAGGCACGAAAGTGAATGGGATGCTGTTCCTCCACCCAGGGAGTCTCAGTGCAGCTCCAGTCAACTGCTGTGTGGTTGGTGACTGCAAAGACCAAGTTACTAAAACTGATTCTGGCTCTGCTCACAATCATAAATTTAATTCCTCAGATACCAACTATGGGTTGGATAAAGAAATCTGGCCATTGATTACTGCAATTAAAAAGTTAAACTGTAATTTATCATTTTTGCTAATGATAAACCTCATGAAGCCCCGTTTTTTCCCTGACAGCCCTGCGTGTTTCTTGGCTGCTTTTTTTTCGCACAAAGTGATGTCACACCAGTTTGCTTCACGAGTGTGAACCTTCATTCCCTCACATTGCAGGGGAGAGGACAGAGTACCCTAAGGTGCACGGGGACATCCCAGAGACTCAGAAAGGATCATGCACTCCTCTGTAGTTTCTAAAACTTCAGAAAGGGTCACTTACTGGGCAAAGGTTGTTTACCCACACACTCATGTTGGTGCATCATACCTGTGCGTAATGGTGGGATTTGTTGTTTAATTTTGTACATGCACACAATATAACAATAAAATTTGTCCAATACCCCTCTGCAACATCGCCCCTTCCCAATCTGCACCACATCCAATCCTTCCTCTACTGTTCTCCTTTTGACTTTCATGATCTCTTCCCCATCTTTCTTTTCTTTTTCCTCTCTAGCTTCCACATATGAACAAAAACATACCACCCTTGACGTTCTGAGTTTGGCTTATTTCACTTAACATAATGGTTTCAAGTTCCAATTTCCTGCAAATGACAAAATTTCATTTTTCTTTATGGCTGAATAAAACCCCATTGTGTATATACACCACGTTTTCTTTATCCATTCATCCGTTGATTGACACCTTGGCTAGGTTCCTAGTTTGGCTACTGTGAATCGTGCTGCTATAAATCAGCACATGATGTGTGTATGACTCACTGCAGTGAAATGACTTTCATTCCCTAGGCTAAATATTGGGAGTAGTGTAGTCAGCTTGTGTGTTGGTACCATGCCTGGTCTTTTGAGGAGCCTCTATGCTGATTTCCATAGTGGTCATATTAATTTACAGTCCCCGCAAAAGTGTGAAAGTGCTCCTCTTTCTTCACATTCTCTCTTCTCCATCATGTATTAGTGCTGGTGTTCTTGATGACTGTCATTCTGACTGGTGTGAGATGACCTGGCAGAGGTTTGAAGAAAGGGAGAAACCCTTTGCCCCATCCCTTATGGAATAATAGGATTTAACTGGGGGACTCCTTGCAGGGTCTGAGGAAACAAATCTCTGAGCATCAAGGACTTGGCCAAGGCCACACAACACAAGGATTTGAGCCAGGACTAGTCTCTGGTGTGGTGGACATTCATCACTGTCCCTCTGGGGAAGGAAATGCATCCCTTCTGTGGGGGAATTGTACCCTAGTCTGTGGGTGTGGCCAGCAGCAAGGACAGTAGGCATGATCCAGGCAGCTGGAATCTTCTCACCATCACCTCCACCTCCCTGCCTGCAGCTCTTCAAAGCCTGGCTGCAGGGGCTGGCACTTAGCCCAGCGGGGGCCCCTTCTCAGAACACCTCAGCTGGGGAGCATCCGTGCAGAAAGTGGGGGTGGGCAAGTGTGACCTGAAAGGTGCCCATAGGAATGCACTCAGAGGATGGGAATGAAGAGCCAGGAGTGAGCGTGAAGTTCGAAAATATTTCCAAATTCCAGGTCAGGCGATACAGCGTACATCCCAAAGTATGCGATTCTCACCAGTAGGAAATAAAAGGAGGGCGGATTGCTGACTTCCAAGCGGTGGACAGATCTCTGCCGAATGAACGAAGCAGAAGCAGTCCTGTCCAAAAGGCAGCTGCCAACTGTTGGCAGCTCATCTGTCACCTGCCATTTGTAAGGCCTTCCACAAAGCCCACGTAGCAAGAGCAGCGAGGGGAGGGCCGGCCAGCACCAGGAGCAGCAGGGTGACACAGAGGTGGACCCAGGCAGTATTAACCTTGGGGTTCTCACCAGTGAACTCTTTATCATGTTCTTTTTGCTTTATTTTATTTATTTACTTTGGTACGGGGATTGAACACAGGGGTGCTTAGCTGCTGAGCCACATTGCAGCCCTTTTTATTTTTTGAGACAGTGTCTCCCTGTGTTGCTTAGGGTCCCCCTAAGTTGCTGAGGCTGCCTTTGAACTTGCATTCCTTTGGCCTTAGCCTCCTGAGCTGCTGGGATTACAGGTGTGCATCGCTGCACCTGGGTCATCTTTTTTAAAAATAAAAAGATTATTTTTTTAAAAAAATGATCATACTGGATCATCTAATTGGATGGAATGATCACCCTCACCCAAGACCCTAGTGGATGCCTGAAACTGGAAAATACCAAACCCTGTACGTGCTGTTTTTTCTCTGTGTGCACACCTATGACACTTGAGCTTATAAATTAGCCACAGCAATTGACGACAACTAATGACGGCACTGCTTCTGCAGCATCTGCACTGTGGGGGTGTTGCCAACTACAGCAAGGAGTCCTTAAGACAGGCTGCTGGGGACACATGGGCAGGTGTACACATGGTGCGGAGGACCCACAACCCAGAAGGTTCATCCTGCTGCTCAGAAGGGCATGCAACTTGGAAGACAAGTTGTTGATTTCTGGAATTTTGCATTTGATATTTTCAGACCAGTGGGGCCAGGCTGTAGCCCAATGGCAGAGTGCTTGCCTGACAGGTTCAATCCCCTGCACTGAAGGAAAAAAAATTTTTTTTCAAACAAAAGTCAACCATGGTTGACTAAAACCACAGACCGCCAAACCAAGAGTAAGGTGCAGCAGGGAGGGGAACCACTGCATTTTCTTTGAACTGAAAACCACACGTGAAAATGGTTTCCTTTGGGGAAAAGTCTGGTGGTGACATTTGGACAATTAGCATTACTGAGATCACCAAAATTAGCACGCTGTGAAAGTCACTAATAAATCTCTTGAAGAGCTACTTTGGAACTTAGGAGGAAAAAAATATTGAAATTTTGAAAAATATTTGCCTGATAAGAACTGTATTGCTGGGCACAATGGCACACACCTGTAATCCCAGTTACTCAAAAGACAGGCAGCTCAGTGAGATCCCGTCTCAGAAAATAAAGAGGGATGGGTGTGACTCAGTGGACCCCGGGTTCAATCTCCATAGAGTATGAAGAAGAATTTTTATCATTTCATTGGGTGAGGAGCAATGTTTTTAAAACAAGATAAAAAAAACAGCATAAAGGCAGAGACTAATAAATTTTAACTCATTAAAATTTGAAATGCTCTGTATTTAAATACGTCATTTAAATGTGAAAAGAGAAGCCATAAAAATGAGGAAAATAAACAATAATAGATGCTGGAGGGGTTGTGGAGAGATAGGCACACTAGCACACTGTTGGTGGAACTGCACACTGGTACAGCCCCTCTGGAAAGCAGTGTGGAGAATCCTCAAAAAACTAGGGCTGAGCCCACGATATGATCCTGCTATTCCACTCCTGGGTATTTTTCCAGGGGATTTTGAATCAGCACATTATAGTGACACAGCAATATCTATGTTCATAGCAGCTCAACTTACAATAGCTAAATTATGGAAACAACCCAGATGTCCCTCACTGGATGAATGGATCCAAAAACTGTGGTACATATATACCATGGAATTTTACACAGCAATTAGAAACAATGATATTGCAGCCTTGGAAGGTAAATGGAAGGCTATGGAAGAAATTATGCTGAGTAAAATCAGCTTAGCCCAGAGACCCAAGGGTCGAATGTCTCCACTCATCTGTGGAGGCTGGAACTAGACCCTGGCCATTGAGAAAGATGGTCTATTATCATGTGTTAAATCCAGATAAGATGTAATGTTATACAACCTGATACATTTTTAGAGATATTGTGGGAAGGGGAAGGAAGAGATAAGGGTGGATAATTGCGGGGGGGGCCTCTTGGGAGTAAATCTAATCTCCAGAATCTATAAACATTTTATATTATTTTGTTAAAAACTTGTATGGTTGTTCAAAAAATAAATTTCTCAATAAAAAAAAGACAAGCCATAAACCAGGAAAAGGTACTCACAGCACGTACAACTAACAAAGGATTAGCACCCAGCATGTGCACGCATCTCCTACTGAGTAGAAAGTGAGCAATGAGAATGAACTCAGAAATTACAGCTGAGAAACCTCAAATGATACCACCCTTTCTATAAATCAAACAGAGAAATAGCACTTCACACCTGTCAGAATCTAAACGCTGGGCAGTCCTGGTGCTGGTGAGGTGTGGATGCTGGCAGCCAGATGCGCTGGAGCAGCCTTTGGAGAGTAGCCCAGCAGGCCTTGTGCGGGTGGACAGGAGCGGTCTCCTACACGGCCACTTCAGCTGCTCCCTAAAGAAACTCTTGCGTATGCGCAGTGAGATGTGAGCCCCCATGCCCTTGCAGTATTGTTGTTTTTTAAGAGAGAATCAATTTTTATTTTATTTTTTCATCTGGTTTCTCTTTCTCCCACTTAGTTGTGTGTGTGTACTGAGGATTGAACCCAGGTCCTGGCACATGCCAGACAAGTGCTGTAACCACTGAGCCACCTCTCTAGTCCCTGCAGAGAGCAAAACCAAACAAACCCCAAGCACATAAAAACATGAAGTAAGCCATTTCTAGCTGCCAATCAGAAAAAGAAAAACCGGTTATGATAAGGGTCAAAAGTATGTAGCCAGCACATGGCCTTTCCTGTAAGAATGGAAACGTGGGCCTCCTGGCAGACACCCCAGGTGGAGGGTGCACCAAGGGGAGGGACCAGCAGCTGCCCAGGTGTGTTACAGTCATCTGTAAAAGTTACCTTGTGTCTGAAAGACTGCCTCATGACAAAGAAAGCAGGCTTCTGTTCTACATGCACAGGGAAGTAGAATTCCAATTCTATGAATTCCTTCCTGTAAGCATTTATTAATACAGATATTAAAAGGCAAGGCCTCTGCTTTATTGGTCTGAAATTCTTAACATTTGAAAAGTCAGAGAGGAATACTACATTAGATGTTGTTTTTTGAGTTAAAGAAATTGAAGGGAGACAAGTCATCATACTGCTGACTTACTGGCTGCACCCTGGTTTTCCTGGGCTAATTTGAGATGTTTTGTGGAATTAAAACTGCTGAAGAATATTGTGTGTGTGCGGGTGGAGTCGAACTCAGGGCCACGCCTGCTGGGGAGTCGCTCTGCCACTGAGCCACATCCTCAGCGCTCAACAGTTTTTGGACTGGGTCGAGTTTTGTGGGAAGGCTGTACTTGTTCCACTTTATTTTCTGAACTGAAGGTGTGTGAAATATCCCTTTGAATCAAAAGCAAGCCCAAAACAGGACATTTAAGTCTTTCTCTGGGGGAAATCGATAAAAATAAATTGAGGTTCAAATTTTGCCCATCAAAAATACAAAGATTGACTGGAACAGTGGCTCAGCTGTTGTAGCTCTTGCCTGGCATGCATAAGGACATGAGTTCAAACCCCAGCACCACGTACACGATGAAGTGTTGGAGCAACAAAAGCCATGTGAAAAACTAAATTTGATTCTTTCTCTCTCTTTCACGTCCTTTTCTCTCTATAAAAAACAAAAACAAAAACAAAAAAAACACGAAGATTGGGCACCTGCACGTGTACCGAGTACCTGCCTACCTGCCAAGCAGCTGGCCAGATGTAAAATAGACAGCCAGAAGAGAGCTCTTCTCTGCCACCCAGAAACATCTGATTCCCAGGACAGACACAAACAGAACGCAGAGCTGGTCAGCAGTTGCCAGGACGAGCAGAGCTCAGCCATGGCCGAAGGCAGGGCTCAGCAATGAGCTGCCCGAGAGGCTGCCCCAAGGAGACAGCTGGCTCTGGAAGAATCTAGTAGGCCAAGCAAGTGCAGGAAGGGCATCCCAAAGCAGGGTTAAGGTACGATGGACAAGCACCTCTCACCTCTTTAACCCAATTTTTTTAATACTCAAAAATAATTTCTTTAACAAAGCAATGGAGTTCTTCAGGGTAGAGCCATGAAGGAGCACCTCTCAACCTGTCCTGCATCCTTTTGAGTGTCCCCAAGTGTGCACGCTTCACCTCATACCATGGAGGCTTACCGGACCCAGCCCCTTCCTTAGAAGGCAGTCTCAGGACCTTCCTGTCTTCCGGGTAGGAAACCCGTGGCATGAAGCGGTTTCCAGCTACTCTCTTCCTGAGTGGAATTCTAATAACCGCTTTTGCCATTGCAAAAGTTTTTGTTTGTTTGGGGTATCCCATTGAGATTAGCACGCAGAGTCTGTCCAGCTGCCACCCCTAAGGGCTCTAGGGCCATCAAGGCAGGAAAGAGCTTAATATAAAATCGCAAGAAGCTCAGAATAGTTAAAGCAAAGGACAGAAGATAAGTTCAGTGGGATTATGAGCAGTACAGGCTGAGGATGCAGCTTTAAGTGCACCCTGGATCAGGTGTGGTGGTCTAGTCTGTGATCCCAGCCATTCAGAGGCTGAGGCTGGAGGATGGCAACTTTTGGACTAGCCTGGGCAAACTAACAAGGCCTTGTCTCAAAAACTAAAAAGGCCTGGGAACATAACTCAGTGGTAAAGTATCCCTGAGTTCTAACCCCAGTACCAGGTTTAAAAAGAAAAGAAAAATCCACCCTGGAAGCTCTGGGGAGCCACTGAGGGATTTTAAGCAAAGAAATAACAACAGGAAAATTGACTTTTGTGGAAGATGAGAAGCCTCCTGGGCAGGTGGGAGGAAGGCTGGAAGTTCGGAGACCAGGAGAAGTCTGTGGTGAGCAGTTGCTGGAGCAGTGCTGGTTTGGGTCACTGTCCTTCCATTGTGGCACCCTTTTCCCTCTTGAATAAGCCCTCTCCCACAGTCCAGCCTTGGAGAATTCGCATCAGTGCATGCCACCCACTCTGGCGCAGAGGCCAACCTGCAAGCTCCTCCAGTCAAGGACTTGGGGTCTTGAGCAGACTGGTGCATGTGAAGATCCACGCAGGCCTTCCTTTGCCCAGCTGTAACCAAGCTTGGTTCCCCAGCTCCCTCTCCTTCCAGGGATCTCCACTGCCTGCCTAAACAGAGCAAGGGCTATGGAAGCCAAGATGCCGGATGATTCTAATCCACATGGTCATCCGGCTCAGGGCAAGCTAGGGCCCTGGGCTGCGACACTGGGGAGGAAGAGTTGAGCACTCTTCCCACGCAGGGAGGAGGCAGCAGGTAAACGAGAGGCAGGGCCAGAGGCCCAGAACCACGCAGGCAAAGCAAGAGGGGAGGCAGCCGGGTAAGAAGGACTCAGGCCGTGTGAGCTGCCCAGCGCGTGTCCATTTGTCTGGCAAGCAGGCGCTTACAGCACTCTGGTGGTGGTCAGCAGAACCTCCTGCATGTGAGAGACATGGATTTGTGAGCATGGGTGCCTGTGGAGCTTGGCACGTTGGCATTGAAGGTGGTCACCTTGGGAGTCCACTGTGAGAAGAGTAGACAGCTGCAAATGGAAATCTCCAGAACACTGAAGTTTGTGGGGCAGTGCAGGAAAGCAGGCCACAGCAGTGGGAAGAAGGGCAGGAGGGAGGATTTTGAGGGGAGAGCTGTGGGTGTTTTTGAGATGAAAGCACTGGCATTGGCCACCAGGGCCTGATGAGTGGCTTCCGGGGTAGTGTTAGAAATATCAGGCATGGCCTCACTGGATGAACGGGCCCAAAAACTGTGATTGATATGTACATACACACATACAATGGAGTTCGACTCTGCTGTTAGAAAGAATGATGGCTTTCGCAGAAAAATGGATGGGAATGGAGAAAGTCATGCTGAGCGAAGTATCCCAAACACGGAGACTTAAGGGCCGCATGTTTTCTCTCATGCGTGGAAGCTAGAGTAAAACCTAAGACAGGATGAAAGTTAGCTAAGTTTAATTAATAAACCCACCAAAGTTGAAGTATCATGTAAGCTGGGGGAACCACAGCTATGAAGGTAGGGGAGAAGGGAGGGAGGAAGGGAAAAGGGGGATTATCTATATGGCTGGGTATACTTAACTCCCAGGAGAAGCCAAAGTATACTCAGGCAGGCATATTGAACCTGGAAATTTCAATAATGAATGCACACATATATACTCATTTCTATTTATATTATGGGGTATTACGGAGGAGACATGAAACTGGAAATTTCAATAACGAATGTACATGTATATACTCATTTCTATTTATATTATGGGGTATTACAGAGGAGATGTGAGACTGGAAATTTCAATAACAAATGCACACGTATGTGCTCGTTTCTATTTATATTATGGGGTATTACAGAGGAGACGTGAGACTGGGGAGTGAATGAAGATGGATGAAGAGGGGGGATCCTGGACGAGGATCAGGCTAACTTACTTTGTCAATACCTATGTATGTATGAATGTGTAACGACGATTCCCTACAATATGTAAGACTGTTGAACCAATTTAAGAAAATAAAATACCAAGCATGCAATAAAACAAACATGTGGTCTGAGGTGGGCGAGCAAGACAGACTTTACTCCTGCAGGAGGGAGGGTGCACTCCCAAAAGGGATTCAAAAGCATGCATGCACGTGCCAGGAATTCACAGACATTTACCTCCAGCCTGATGCAATCCTGCCCTTCACTCCAAGTGGAGGGGCTCAGGGGTACAATCTGCACGACTGGCTAATATAAGGTGGGGCAGGTACCAGAAAGGGTTAGTCGATTACAGAAAGTAGTTAGTTGGTTACAGGTGTAAAAAGTCACCTATTAGGGGGTTTTAAACATGGCTTCCTTCTGGCTTCATGGTTCCCTGACTTAAGATGGCCCCAAACTTAACCGATAGTAGATATGCCTCTAATATTACAAGTTCAACTTTGATAGAAAACATAAATCTTGCAATTTCCCCCTTATCCATATAAACGCTTTTCTTCAAATTTTGATCATATGTTTTGATTTTCATGTTCAACTCTGTCTAACACAGGAGGATTGTTTTGACCTGTGGCTGAAAGTTGTTCAGTGAGCTGTCAACATTTCAGTAAGATCTTCTATGCAACTAATTATAGTTGTAATCCCAATACAACAATTAGTGGCGTAATGTCTGTGATTAGTCCCTTCTTTATCATTTTATTAGTAATATTTAGCTTTTTTGTAATTTCTTTTATGTAATTATTAACCTTTTGTTGATTATCATCAATATAATTAATTATCATGGACCATCAAAAGAACATTGATTCAAAACTTGCTGTTATCAACTCTTGGCTTTGAACTCATTAGGAACTTCTGGGAGAATTCCAATTATTTCTATGTGAACATGAGGGTCAAATGATCTTGGGGATGAGAGATCCCCTTCTTTCCCAAAGAACTGGGGTTGATTTTGTCTGAGCAATGTCAGGGTGGAAGGGAGAGCCAATTGAACCAAAGTCCAGGTTCCACTCCAACTGGCAGGTAGAGTCTGGAGCAGAGGCCCCCACAATACCACCAGACACTGACTCCAGCTTTGGCAAGCACTGTTTGATTAGATATCTCCTCAAAGGGTCAGCTTTCCTTTCATCCAGGTATATTTCCCATGAGGGCCAATTGCCCCCCACTACCAAGAGAGGCATGAGGTGTAATTGGTTCTAAGTAAGGGAAGGAGGTTGGATGATCTCACGCTTTGGGGGCTCTTGCCTCAGACCCATTGCTTTTGAGAATAGCAGTGACAGGGTCTTGCAAGAGTCATTTCCTCAGGCTGTGCTTTCCCGAAAGAGGGATCTCATGTAACTCATGCCCATCCAGTCTAAAGTCCAGCCAAGAGAGAATGGGACCCCCTGAGCTTCCTGTCCTCCTGTTGCATTTATTTGATGTGCAAACAGAATATTTAAACCCTTCCACCCAGGCATTGCCTCATTATACCCGTTTTCCATTTTAAGAATTTGCTGTGAATCTTTTACCTCTAAGGTAACCTTGGTAACATCACTATTAGATTTCCAGAGATTAATTTCTCCAGAACATATTGGACAATAATATTTGTCTGTCCCAAATAATTGCTGCTGGTTCTGTGGATATCCATAAGGGAGTACCTGACAGGCATCAAATTTAATTACCAGAGGGAGGTGGCCTGAGTTACAATAATGATCAACTTACAGGGTATGATTTCCCACAGCATCATGAACACTTATTAGAGTCCATTTAGAGTTAATATGATGGAATATGGATGTTGGACTGAGGTCCATTGCCTCTCCCCATTAGAAGTTGAGGCTCCCTTTACTCATATATAGTGAGTCCAACCTCGTTTTGCAGTCCAGACAGCTGTCTTAGCTATGAGCAGGACTTGATAGCATCCTTTCCAAACAGGATCCAGCTTATTTTCCTTCTAAACCTGGATCAGGACGTGGTCCCCCAGCTGATATGCATGTGCAGGGAATTCCAGAGGTAGTGTCTGCTCCAGGAAGCCCTATAATCTCAGAGATGATAAGGTAGAAGAGATACCTAACATATATTTTAAAGGTGGGAAAACCTATATAGCAGTTCATATGGGGATAAGTCTATATCTTTTGGGGGAGGTGGGACTCTTGACAAATAATACAGTACATATTCTATCTAAAATATGGATTAAACAAAAACCAAGAGAGCTTCTAGGCTTTGGAAGAGTGATCCTAACTACCTAGAAGGGGTCCTTTTTATTTTCCTGGGTGTTCACAGGCTCACCTAGACCCATAGTAGATTTTTTTTTAAGTTTCTGAAGCTGATCTCAAACTTACAATCTTCTTATCTCAGCCTCTTGAATCACTGAGTTTTACAGTCATGTGTCATTATGCCTGGGCCTTTGCTGAGAGGCCTCAGATTCTAGACAAGGAGTAGAACCTGGAAGACAGCTCAGAGGCTCTTACATCCTGATCTTGCTACTGTACACACCTTATCTGGCTCTTTCCGCCCTATATCTTCCTTTACTCTTTATCTTAGAGCAGGTTTGTGCAGGGTTATTAGCCATTGTCCCCAATGCCATAGGAAGGGACTTATCCCCGGAAGCAGGAAGTTGTAAGTCTCAGCTCCACCCTGGGTGAGAAATGTTGCCTTCCTTAGGCTCTGACTGCCAGGGAGGAGCAGGAGTCCCTGGCCTCGATGCAGCTCCTACAGCTCTGCTGTGCAGCTACACGGGTGGCACATCAGCCTTCACCCCTTACTGCAGTAGCCTTCCCTCTGGTGTCCCCACACACTCATTACCCTTTAAAGTATATTTAAATTTTTACCACAGTTGTAAAAAGTAACACAAAACTTTACATACAAAATTTATGGACCTATGAATATCTAGTCATAAAACATCAAATGACAAGTAAATCCTGAACCAAATCTGTTATTTCAATGCAAATCCGAGAGAAACTATGAGTTTAGAGAACATCAGTTCTCCTCTCCTTGCTCTCCCAAGCCTTGCGTATAAAAAGACTTGTGCATCTAGAGGAATGAACAGCCAACGTGCACACACACACACACACACACACACACACAAAGCCAGTGAGTGTATTAACTAAGTTTAGCTCCTAAAGGAATATTTAGAATCCACAATGTGGGGTAATTACAATCATAGGTCTGTACAGGTTAGCAATACTGACAAAAATCAAAGGATAACTTTAAATGTCTTAGGTCATTAAGTTTGTAAGTCAGGAGATGAACATTAAATTTTAAGCAATCTTAATTGATGGTGCTAATTACCAATTCAATCGCTTATCTTTCTTGTAGATTTGCCTTTCTTGAACATTGTGTAGCGTAAACATTTTATAACGTGTTTACATCCTTAGGTTTTGTCCTCTCTTTTGTTTAGGACTCCAGAGTAAGAATAGTACTTTATCGTACAAAATGTATGATAAATGTACGGTCAAATGGTGAGACACCATTGCAGCAACAGTTACTTTGTCCCAGTAATTGATATTACCCTGGCCAAATGGGTCATTTGTGATCCCCAGGTCACAAATAAGCAGAGTTGAAATTCACTGTGAAGTCCTCAGAAGCCAGAAGATTTTATCCTCCACAAACCTTGTACAACTGTCTTAGATACTCTATAAGTTGTTCACTTTACCATACAAAATATTTCCTCACCCAGAAACATTTCTTTCCTTCCAATTTTTCATGTTAAAATATACTTCCATACCTGTAACTATTATTTATCTTTCCTACTTGCTGACTCTTGTTTAAATTTGCATTCTGAAACAATCGTTATAAAATTTCTGAATTTTAAATTACTGCTCTTAAAAAGATGAAATACTTTCTGGTATTTACAATACTTTAATTGAAACACAGCTGAAATCATTTGTACTCTTTGTATATACAATTATACCTGTTAGAATTTTAACAGGTGTAATTATTAGGATTTTGGTAAACACCCAGAAACAAAGCAATCTTAAACTTTCTTTTTTTCATTTACCAATTTATAAAAGCACATTTAATAAATCCAAATATATGTCATCTTATAGCATTTGAGCATTATAGCATTTAAGAAGCCAAGAGTAATTAAATTAATATTTAGGTGTTGATGCTTTAACATTTTTTTTCCAAAGAGAGGGAGAGTGAGAGAGTGAATCAACTTTATTTAGTTTTTCATGTGCCTTTCGTTGCTCCGATGCTTAGCTCTGTGTGTGGTGCTGGGGTTCAAACTTGGGTCCTGGCATATGCCAGGCCATCATGATAGCACTGAGCCACTGCTCCAGCCCCTGTTGTAGCATTTTAAATTTGCAAATTAATCAATGTTGCCTCTAACCAGCATATTTATGAAGATTAATTCATATTTACATTAAATTTAATTTACTCATTTTTAATTGTTCAATTTAATTGTGACATCATGAAATGAGGACATCGGATAAATAGAAACCACCTTTTCTCTACTGAAGAAAACTCCTAGAAGCAACGGACATTGGATTTTATACATTTATAGAAAACAATACTCTGTTGATTGCTGGACCACCTTCAAAAGCATATGGGTAATTTTAAAGTCGTATTTATTCTTATCTGTTTAACTAACTTGAATTTTTCTTAAGCGCTTAATTCACATGAACTAAAAGTCTTTTGGATCCATTTTTTAAATTTAGTTTATGAGCACTCATTTATAAGCCAATTTGGTACCATACTGACACAACCTTCAACACATGTGCACAAACATACAACATGTGTGCGCGCGCACACACACAACAATCAACAGGAAACATTGGAGCTTTTCCTTGAATAATTCACTGCTGAGTAAAGACAGCAAGAAGAACAGATAGAGGGCAAAAGAAACTTCTATAAGATAAAACAAGACTTTTAAAAATCAAAATGTGAATTTATCACAAAAAGCATAAGCCCCAAAAAAGGGGAAAAAATATAGAAGTTCTAAGGAAAATGACAGAGGCGTAATTAGTAAAGGAGCGCATGGAGCATCTCTGTCAGGCCAGAGTGCACGTCCAGATCTTCCTAGAGGCAGTCCTTGAAGTCCTCAGGAAAGGGTGTTTTCATTTTCCTTCCTTATGACCAACTGGAGAGGAGAGGAAATACTGCAGGAAGCAGGGCATCCCCTCAGTTCCTGGGTCTGCCATAGACCTGACCCAGCATCCTCCCTGGTGGAGCTGAGCTCTGCACTGGGGGTGACCTGCACTGTCCCAAGGGAGAACGCAGGCCTTCCCCGGCTCCTTAGATAATCCTGGTACCTGGAGCAGCTGGCCTTTCTGGTCTGCTGCCTGCATCTCTCCTGCTAGAATCTCCGAGTGCAAGAAGAGTAAACAGTCCTTAGGCTGCACAGCCACTGGAGTTTAACAGTGGCACTGAAAACTTTTTTCCCCTCTGGTCTCAAACTGGTTTAGGTGCTTGCTCATGTAGCTTGCATTTAAGCACCAGCTAGAAACAAGGAAAAGCTGCCTTTTCAGCATAGGAGGCAAAGACCCGTTTATGAGGCACTTTTTACCTTTTTTCTCCTTTCTTTCCTAGGATTATCTTTCCCATATTTTAACATATAGCTCAGGGCTATCTACAGAACTTTTATGCTTTTCCCCCTCCACTGACGTCCTCTTTCCCTGGAGTAGAAATTTTTATTTCCCATCCCCCATCCCCAGGTATGGTCTTGTGTTTCTGAGTCCTAAGAGATGTACCTTGCGGCTTAACTCTTGAACGGAGGATCCTTATGTCTCTCCCCCTCTCCCCCAGCTGCTTCCTCCATTTCCAGCCAGCTCCCTCTGGGCTACTGGCACCGAGGTTCAGGAATTTGTGCACTCATACAACCTCACAACCTCACAAATCTCAGGCACACTCACACAACCTCTAGGACGTCCAGACCACCAAGGAAGTCCTAATCTCTCAAACCCAAGATTTTTCCTACTATTGGTTTGTATACAAAGTTACCTGGTCGCCATGCAGCCTTTTCCCTGCATTGCTAGACCATCTCTGGTTCTGAGTTTTCAGTCAGCTCCTGGAACCGTTGCTCCGTCCCCTGTCTGAGACCACTGCAACAGGCAGTAGGACACACATCTCCTCTTAGGAGAAGGAGCCTCGGGACCCATAGGCAACTTATCGTGCCTCACACTAGGTCCCAAATTGTTAGAAATACCAGAAATGCGATAAAACAGACATGTGGTTGGAGGGGGTAAGTTAAGACAGACTTCAGTCCTGCAGGAGGATGCTCCCTGCAGGAGGGAAGCACACCTGAGCATGTTGGGAATCCATGAATGTTCATCCCCAGCCTTGGCCGCTCTCCCCTTAAGGCATTTGCTGAATTTCCAAGCTGAGGACAGGTCGCCAAGAGTCCAACTATCTCTGAGCCTCCCAGTGGAGCTTCCTACAATCTTTAAGTTACCAGAGGACGAGGCCTTGAGCTCAGGTCTGCCAGGGCAGGGCTCCAGTCAACACCCAGTGCCCTCCAATTCAGGATTTTGCATAAGTGCCTCCCTATCTTGGCCTCTCTTCCTCCAGGTCTCGTTTCAAATGCCACCCCCTCAGGTGCCCTCTGGTCCCCAGCTCACAGTCTCTGCTGTTCCTTTGCTGTGCCTCTCTCTGTCCTCAAACCTCCTAAGTGTGTTTGCTCGATTCTTTACATCACAACCAAAAAGGGACCACGCAATGCTCTCAACTCATGCTTACGTCACGACCAACAAAGGACCACACAGCTTCAACCACAGTGCTCTCAAGTCACGTTGCTAATTCAATTCAGCTTCTTGACACCAGAGATTCTGATCAGGAGGTCATGGGTTGGATTGGGAACATGTGTGCCAAAGCCTTAGCAGACCTGAAAGTGGCCAGGAGAGCACTCTCTGTCCGGCCAGCTTCTGAGAGGTCAGGACTGTGCATGTGTGGCCTCTGCACCCAGGGCCTGATGGGGAGCCAACCTAGGCAGAAAGGCCAAGTCGCTTGATGTTCTGATGAGTGAAGTGATGGACCATGAGTTCTAAGCTGAACATGGAAGTGGAGGTGAGAACGACTAGGGGAGGTGAGAATAACTGGATGACTGATGTTGGACACTTTTAATGAGCAAGAAGACTAGGCCATGACAATAGAGGAGACCTAGAAAACAGGAGGTCATTGTTAAAGGACAGGAGGCAACATAGCACTCCAAGGATTCTAAGGCCTAGAGTTGTAGTCACAGGGTTAGAGTCTGTTATGATTCAGGTCTGAATGTCCCTCAGAGGCTCAAGGGTTGAAAGCTCAGTCCTCAATGCAGCAGTGTCAGAGGAGGGGCTCTGGAGAGCTGATTGGCTCTGATATCATCAGTTGATTAGGAATTTGAGGGCATTATTGGAAGCCAAAGGAACTGGGACCTGATTGAAGAAGTGGGTCCTTGGGGCCATTCCCCAGGGGACTATATCTTATCCTGGCTCTTCATCTCTCCAACTCTCTGCTTCCCAGCTGCCATGAGCAGAGCTGCTTTCCTCTACCAAGCCCTTCCATCCTGGTGTTCACCTCACCTTAGGCCGAGAGCAGTGGAGCTGGCCGACCATGAACTGAATGTCTGAAACCGTGAGCCAAAACAAGTCTTTCCTCTATTAAGTTGCTGTTCTCAGGTGTTGGTCATGGTGAAGAAAAGTTGACTAACACACAGCACAAAGGCTTGCTCTTGTTATTTACCATCGTGAAATGGCCAAGATGAGTCATTCCAGGAGACAGAAGCAGCTCAGTCCCAAGAAAGGCACCAAAGGAAGACATTTTATGACCATATCAATAGTGTGCTTGCAGATAGTAGGGAAGTTGGCAACTAGCCCCAATCAAAATCACTAGCTAAAGAAACAATAAAATGTGCCTACTTTAGCAAAATCTAATAGCACATACAACTCTTTCACTATTTTAAATTTGATATCTTGAAAAAATTTTAAACTCATGAAAGAGCTGAAAAAAGAGTAAAAAGAATTTCCATATACCCTCTACACAGATTGCCCAGACTGATATCACTACAGTCCTGGGACCATCACAAAATCAGGAAATCTGATGTTGCTGCACCACCATCCGATCCTTGAACTTAGACCCCGATACCATGATCTTTCTGGCCCAAGGTCTGATTGAGTTTGCACACTGCCTTTAGCAGTCATGTTTCCTGACTCTCGTTGGACCTGGAGCAGAAACTCCCTCTCTTTGTTCTGTGACCTTGGCACTTTTCAACAAGCTCTGGCTGGCAGGACCTGGGCATCCTGGTGACATGGTCCATAGCACAACACCACAGGAGGTGCCCCAGTCCTCAGAGCACCATCAAGAGGCACAGGGCAGTTAGTCTCACTCCTGGTCACAGCTAGGATCACGCAGTGAGGGTGGCCTTGGTCAGGGGCTGCACTGTGTGTTTTTGCTCCCAGTAGAGTATGCATGTGGTGGAGAGACACTTTGAGACCATGTGAATCCCACTCCTAATCAAATATTCTCCCCTAGCTTAGCCCTGTCAGCACTGAGGTGTCAATGATGACTGTGACTGGTGCCAAGTGATGCTTATTTAAACCCATAATTCTGCGTTAAGTACTTGTGATGCTGCTGTGGGAGGGGCTTTCAGTGTCTCCTATTTGTTTATGCAATTATTTCTTTTGGCCAGTATGGAACCACATCTCATTTTATTGTGTGGATTACAACTCCTTATCTTATCCTGCTTTATTAGGTTCAAAGTGTCACAGATTAGGCCATTGGAAAGCCCTGCAAGGTAGAGTGGGGACCCTGTCATCTTTAGAGTGCACAGTTCCAACCCAGTCTCTGAAGCTGCTTGGGCCAGCTCTCTCCAGGAGCTGATGTGAATCCTCTGTTGAAGCTAATACAAACAGAACTCCAGATGGCAGGGAAGTACTCTGTGAACGAGTCGCACTGTCCCCGAAGCCCCACTGCAGAGCAATGGAGGGAGACACCTGTCCAGCAATCGCAGATTCACCCTCCATCTCAGCCTGCCCTGCCCACCATGGGCCACAGGCCCCTCTCAAAAATGAGGAAGTCTTCAAGAGATGATTGAAGGGAGATGGTCTCTGGGATTTTAAAAAAGCCCTCTATGGTTTAGAGTAAACATCCAGATCACCAAGGTGGTCTCTGGGGCACAGAAGCAAGGGCCCCTCCCTACCTGGATCCAGGGGAACAGGAAGCCTGCAGGCAGAAGGGAGATGTGAGCCATGGGGTTCTGCCATGAAAATTGCTCTGGTGTGTGGATGGGAGTCCACAGGGTTAGAGTGCTGCTGCTCCCTGGGTTGTTGGGGCCTAGGGTGGCAGGACCCAGAAGCCACCCACAGCATCCAACTGGAAGACAGGGTGCCACCCCAGCCTAGAGTGATGGAGAGTGGGGAGTGCAGCCCTCCTAGCCCATCTCGAGCATTCTGGGCAGAGAGGAAGGCAGAGGGACACCCAGACCCTCTCCAGGGGAGCAGAAGGAAAACACATCCTCCTGGTGGATCCCTATTTGATTTCACTTGATCTGAGTGCAGAATTTCTCCCCTAATAGACTTTTAAAAGCAGTAATAGACCCGCCCAGCTAAAGGGCCAGCCCAGGCCTCTATTAGTCCTGGCCTGGGGGGTGTCCAGGACACCTCCAGGTAGGACCCCTGCCTGGAGCAGCACCACCCACCTAATGCCCAACATGTTGGTCAACCTCTTCTGGTCCAGGCCCAGCAGGCACCCAGGACAGCCTGAGGAGGAATTCCACCTGGAGTAGCCCCCAGCCAAGCCAATGTCTGACATGCCAGTCCAGCCTCCTCTGGTCCTGGCCTGACAGGCTCCCAGGACACCCCCATCTGTAGCAGCCCCCATCCAGCTGAAGGATCAACCTAGGCCTCTTCTGCTCCAGCCCAGCCCATGCCCAGGACAGACCTGTGGAGGATCTGTGCCTGGAGCAGCCCTCGCCAACCCGACACACCAGGCTGGGCTTCCTCTTGTCCTGGGCCTGGCAGGCACCCAGGGACATCCCTGTGCAAGACCTCTGCTCAGAACAGCCCACAACCAGCTGCCATGCTGGCCAGGCCTTTGGTCCCAGGTCTGGCAGGCAGCCATGATACCCTTGAGGACCCACAGCCAGAGCAGTCCAGCCACATCACATACCAGCAGGTCCAAATAAATTGGGCCTGTACCCACCACTAAGGATCTTAGATTCCATTGGGACTCGTAGGCAGGCCCATTAAGGTACACTCTGCACCTCTGGGACCCAGAAACAAATGATGCACCCCACTGCTGCACTTCAACAATCCAGCAGGCAGCCCCACATGCCCAACAGGTTCCAGATCAGTGCCCTTGAGCCTTGATCCAAAAGGTGCAGAAAACAAGGCTCCAGGAAGAAACAGCTTTCTGGAAGAAGGTGGTCCTCAAAGAATTGGTGTCTGACCTGACCCTTTGACCTGCAAGGAAGATGCACCTGGAGACCTGTATTGCTTCCCTGCAGGCAGTCTCAATACAGAGATCCATAAGAATCTCGTCAAAAATGAAGACTCAAACTAGAAAAGGTTCACCTCAAACCCACAACTTTCCTAACAAGAAGCCCACAAGGAATGGGATGAAAACCTGGAAAAAATTATCAATGATCTGATTACTAAAAGGAGCAATGAACTCAAAGAAGATATAATAAAGGGACTAAGTGAGAAAACTCAAGAGATGAAAAACTCCATTATCAAAGAAATAGACATACTGAAAAAGGAAGTAATAGAGTTGAAATCTTCAGTCAAGCACATTAGAGGAACAATGGAAGAATAGACTAACTTCTATGGAAAATAGAACCTCAGCTCTGAAAGAAAAAACATCTGACAATGAGGATAGGTAGAGTAAGCTTGAGCGCACTACTACTACTCACACAGCATCAGTAGAATTTTCAAAATGTCTGGGATGAAATTAGAAGAAACAACATAAGAGTAATTGGGATACAGGAAGAAATCAGAATGCAAATGAATGATAAATTTCTCAAAGAAATAGTTAAAGAAAAATTTTCACGTATTAAAATAGAATCAGATATGCTCATCCAGGAAGCATATAGGACACCCAATAGGCCTAATCAAAAAAGTTCACCAAGACACATCATGTTCAAAGTGTACAACAGGGAAATCATGGAAAGAATATTAAACACTGCAAGAAAGAAACATCAAATCACGTTCAGAGGCAAAATAATAAGGATCATCTCTGACTTTTCAGCTCGGACTCTAGAAGCAAGAAGATCCTGGAAGAAGATCTTTCAATGTCTGAATGACCACAACCTGCAGCCGAGAATGCCACATCCAGCAAAACTCAGCTTCAAATTCAATGGGGAAACAAGAACATTTCATGGTAAGATCAAACTTGCAGCATTCGTGAACAGAAAATCAACATTACAAAGAATCCTCAAAGATAAACTCAAGATAGAAGAACAAACAAACACTCCTCAAAACCCACAAAGAGAGGAAATTCAACAAAAGTACATGCTATCAAAAGACAACCAAGAAAGCACAGAACTCACTAATAAAACATGATGACCAGGAACCACAACCACATAACTATCCTAACACTGAATATTAATGGCCTCAATGCACCAATCAAAGGACACAGATTAGAGGACTGGATAAAAGAAAAAACAAAATCCGACAATATGCTGCTAACAGGAGACCCACCTTACAGGCAATGATACCCACAGACTGAGGGTGAAAGGATGGGAGAAAAAAATTACCAGATGTATGGCCCAAGAAAGCAAGCTGGAGTTGCAATGATTATATCTGACAAAATAGATTTCAAACATAAATTAATCAGAAGACATAAAGTATGCCACTACATCCTAGCAAAGGGAACAATACAACAGGAAGATATAATCATAGTAAATAAATACTCTCCAAACATGAACGTTCCCAAGTATGTGGAAAAATTACTCCATGACATAAAACCACTTGTGGACCTCAACAAGATACTACTGGGGGACTTTAATACTGCTCTATCACTAATAGACAGATCATGAAAGAAAAAAAAAAGAGATCTCCAGTCTAAACAACTCCATAAATCAAATGGACTTAACAGACATCTGTAGAATATTCCACCCAAAATTGGCTGAGTTTACTTTCTTCTCAGCAGCACATGAATCCTTCTCCAAAATAGATCATATTCTAGATCAGAAAGGAAATCTCAGCAAATATAAAAAAGTAGATATTATTCCATGTACCCTATCAGACCATGAAGACATGACCCTAGCAATTAACAGCAAAAATCATAACAGAAAATATACATATACATGGAGATTGAATAATATCCTATTAAATGAAGAATAGATCCAAGAAGACATGAGAGCAGAGATCAAGAAATTCTTGGAAGCAAATGAGAATGAAGATACAACATGTTGAAATCTTTGGGACAGCATGAAAACATTCTTAAAGGGAAAATTTATAGCACTGAGTGCCTACATTGAAAACCAGGAGAGATCTTGAGTAAATAAGCTTATTCTCCACCTCATTCATACAAAAGGAAGAACAATCTAATCCCAAATCCAGCAGAAGACAGGAAATAATCAGGATTAAAAGTGAAATCAATGAAATCAAGGACAACAACAAAAAAAAAAACCCCAAACAAAAAAAAAGAATCGATGAAACAAAAAGCTGGTTCTTTGAAAAAAATAAATAAATAATATTGACAGACCCATAGCCATTCTCACTAAAAGAAGGAGAAATTGAAGACAATAAACAAAATAATCAACAAAAAAGGGGTAATCATCACTGACCCTATGAAAATCAAACAGATTATCAGAACATATTATGAAAAGCTATACTCCTCTAAATTAGATAATCTGAAAGACATGGACAAATTTCTAGACATATACAACATTCCCACATTGACACAGGATGATATTGAAATCCTAAACAGCCCAATAACAGACACTAAAATCCATATAGCAATTAAAGGCCTACTAACAAAAGTCCAGGACCAGATCGATTCCCCACTGTGTTCTACCACACCTGTAAGGAGGAGCTAATGCCTCTCTTAAGCTATTCCAAGAAATTGAAAAGGAGGGAACTCTCCCAAATCCTTTTTATGAAGTAACCATAACTCTGATACCAAAACCCAACAAAGACACATTTAAAAAAGAAAACTACAGACCAATATCCCTGATGAACATCAGCACAAAAATCCTTAATAAAGTTCTAGCAAACCACACTCAAAAACACATCAAGAAGATAATTCATCACGATCAAGTGGGCTTCATTCCAGAGATGCAAGATTGGTTCAATATATGCAAATCAATAAATGTGATTCATCACTTAAACAGAATCAAGGACAAAAACCAAATGATCATCTCAATTGACACAGAAAAGGCCTTTGATAAAATCCAGCACACATTTATGCTCAAAACTCTAGAGAAAATAGGGATCAGAGGAACTTTTCTTTGTAAAGACCATATATGCCAAACCCTCAGCTATTATAATACTAAATGGAGAAAAGAAGAAAGCACTTCCACTAAACTTGGGAATAAGACAAGGCTGCCTGCTCTCACCACTTTTATTCAATATAGTCCTTGATACCCTAGCTGGAGCAATTAGATAAGAGAAGGAAATCAAAGGGATGAGAATAGGAAGAGAGGAAGTCAAACTGTTCCTTTTGCTGATGACTTGATCCTATATCTAGAAGATCTAAAAAACCCCACCAGAAAACTGTTTGAGCTTATAAACAGACTTAGCTAAGTAGCAGGATACAAAAGCAACACCCATAAATCAACTTTCCTATATGCTGACAATAATAGGGCAAAAGAAGAAATCAAGAAATCATTCCCATTCACAATATCCTCTGAAAGAATAAAATACTTGGGAATTAATCTAATAAGGGAAGCAAAAAAACCTCTACAATGAAAATTATCAAACATTGAAGACAGAAATTGAAGAAGACCTGAGAAAATGGAAAGACATTCCATGTTCTTGGTTGGGCAGAATTAATATAATTAAAATGGCCATTCTGCTAAAAGCACTATATAGACTCAATGCAATCCCCATAAAGATCCCAAATTCATTTTTACAGATATAGAACAAACAATTCTCAAATTCATTTGGAACAACAAGATCCAGAATAGCCAAAACATTACTAAGCAAGAAAGATGAAACAAGTGGTTTTTGCATTACCAGATCTAAAACTATATTACAGAGCAGTAGTAACAAAAACAACATGGTCCTTGTATCAAAACAGCAATGCAGACCAATGGAATAGAATTGAAGACTCTGAGACAAACCCACAAATCTTTAAACATCTGATCTTTGACATAGGGAGTCAAAATATAACATGGAGGAGAAACAGCCTCTTCAACAAATGGTGCTGGACAAACTGGACAGCCATTTTCAGAAAATTGAAAATATATCCTTTTCTCTCACATTGCACAAAAATCAAATCAAAATGGATCAAGCAACTAGGAATTAAACCAGCTAACATACAACTGCTAGAAGAGATGCTGATCAGTGAGTCGGTGGTTATGGCACTTGCGTGGCACGTGCGAGTACATGAGTTCAAACCCCAACACCACGTACACAATGAAGTGTAGGAGCAAAAAAAGCCACCTGAAAAAACAAATAAAACTGATTGTCTCTTACTTTCTCTCTTCTCTCCCTCTCCCTCTCTCTTAAAAAAACTGCTAGAAGATAAATTAGGACCAACACTCCAGTATGTGGAAGTTGGCAATGACTTTCTCAACAAGACTCCCAAAGAGAAAGAATTAAAGTTAAGAATTAATGAGTGGGATGCTATTAAATTAAAAAGCTTTTGCTCAGCCAAGGAATTAGTCAAAATTTTCAAGAGACTACCTACAGAATGGGAGCTAATCATGGTCTGTGGTTCCTCCAACAGGGGACAAATATCCAAAATTTACAAAGAACTCAAAATACTTGTTATCATAAACACAAACAACCCAATCAATAAATGGGCCAAGGAGCTAAATTGTCTAAACAAAAGTTAGCAAGCCAATGAATACATGAGAAAGTGTTCTAAATCACCAGTAATCACAGAAATGCAAATCAAAGCTACATTAATATTTCACCATACCCCCATCAGATTGGCAAGGATGAAGAATATAAACAATAACAGATGCTGGAGGGGTTGCAGGCACACTAGCACACGTGGTGGAACTACAGACTGCTACAGCTGCTCTGGAAAGCAGTGTGGAGTCTCCTCAAATAATTAAGGATGGATACATGATCCAGATATCCCTCTTCTGGATATTTTCCCAGGTGAGTTAGAATCAGCACATTACAGCGGCACAGCAAAATCAATGTTCATAGCGGCTCAATTAACAATAGCCAAATTATGGAATCAACCCAAATGCCCCTCACTGGATGAATGGATCCAAAAGCTGTGGTATAAATATTGAGTTGTACTTAGCTATTAGAAACGATGATATTGTGGCCTTTCAAACTAATGAGTTAGACCCAGCAAAGGCATAGCAACCATAATCCAGGGGAACCATAGACATGTGGTGGTTGGGGGAGGGGGATGGGAGAGGGAGGGAAGTTAGGGAGGGACCCAGGGAGACAATCAACAATGTAGCATACTCTTTGCCCCTCTGAGAAAATTCTCAATTATATATATATATACACATACACGCACACATATATATACATATATACATATATATGTATAGCCATTTGTATCTCTTAAGGGGCATAACTCAGAAGAATCAAGACACTGGGGTGTAAGTGATGTGGGGGTAACTATGGTTTAGGATCAAACGCATATCATATTGTTACTTTATATGCATTTATGATTTACAACAACTCAACTCCTTAATAAAAGTAAAAAAATAAATATAAAAGCGGTAGCAGAAGAGGCAGGAAGCACACTATCTTCAAGTGTGACTATGGCTGCGTAGTAGGTGCTTGGTCTCCAAGACTTCTGACCTTCCCCAGGAGGCAGTGAGGCTCCCCATCTGCCTGCCACGCTGGGATTAGGGGCACGTGGTGCATCCAAGGTAAAATGCTCCCCATGCTGGCTTACTGCTTTTCAATGCATGGTCAGCTACAATGGAACTTTGTTTTTGCTGTGGTGCAGTGTGCCGAGCACGCACCCCATCATTTCAACAAGTCTAGGTCTGCCTGGGGGAGTACTGATCACATCCGCATTGTCACAGCGTCACCATTTGATCCAGAACATCTGCACTGAGCTGTAAGCCTCCACATCATTAGTATAGCTGTGTGAGTCCCAACACATGCAGAATTGTGTAACTGCCCCCTGGCTTGGGCCTCAAACCCCCCAACCCCTCCTCTCCCTCTGTTGTCTGCACTCCCCCACTCCAGCCCTGGGCTGCCGCTGCTCTGCGGCTTGCCTTCGCTAGAGTCATGTGTGTGGCATCCTGCTGAAGGCAGTCTCACAGCCCCACACTGTGTTGTGGAGGGCTTCCACATCCTCCTTTCTGTTGCCAAGCGGCATTCCATCATGACCACCAACCCACCTCCCTACTGGTCATGGGCTGGTTGGGGCTGTTTGCAGCTGTTGATGGCTAGAAGGATGCACTATGAACAACACTCTTGGACAAGTTCTGTGTGGACGTAAGGTGTCACATCTCTTGGGCAAATGCCTGGAAGTGGAGCTGCTGTTAACGAGGGACATAGACACTGTACCATAAGAAGTGCCACGCTGGTGTCCCAAGCCTGGGTGCTCTGGGTCCTTGTCCGCACTTGGTACTGTCAGGTTTGGGCTTTTCAGTTAGCTTTTGTAATAGATGGAGTGGTACTTCAGTATTTCATTGTGATTTTAATCTGCATTTCTCTAATGATGGCTAAGGACATTGAGCATCTTTCCACATGTCTTCTTCAGTGATATAACTGTTCACGTCTTTCCCTCAGTTTGCTTGGATTGTTTTCTCTTTTTTTAATTTTAAAAATTTTTTATTTTTTATTTTCTTTAAAGAGAGAAGAATAGTGAGAGAAAGAGAGAGAAACAGAGAGAATCAATTTTTATTGAGTTTTTCACATGACTTTTGTGGCTCTGACGCTTAGTTGTGTACATGGGTGCTGGGGTTTGAACCCGTGTACTTGCACATGCTGGGCAAGTGCCGTAACTGCCGAGCTACTGCTCCAGCCCCTTGGGTTGTTTTCTTACTATCAAGTTTTGAGAACACTTTTTACATGTTGGATGCAAGTCTTCATGTTTTGCAAATATTTTCTCCCAGATAATGACTTGTCTTCTCATATACGTAAGTGTCTTTTGAAGGGCACAAGATTAATTTTGATGAAGTCCAATTCATCACTTTTTTCCTTTGCGTTGTGTTTTTGGTGTGCTAAGCAATCTTTGCCTCATCCGAGGTTGCAAAGATTTTCATCTAGAAGTTTAATGATTTTAGTTTTTTACATTTAAGTCTATATCCTATTTCAGGTTAATTTTTATCATGGTGTGAATTATGAGGAACAGTTCAGTTTTTTCAGCTAAAAATATTATTTTCTTGGTACTAAAAGAAATTCAAAATGGAGAAATTTGAAATAGAGAAAAGAATTAAATTACCCTTTGTCTCGGTCCCCTTGTGCTGCTCTAACAGAATGCAATAGACTAGATAACTTATAAAGAGCGGAAGTTTATCTGACAGTCTGGAGGGCAGAGGTCCACAGTGCAGGCCCTGCAGGTCTGGGGTCTGGTGAGGGCTGCTCTTGGCTCCCAAGATGGCACGGTGCTGCTGGGTCCTCCAGAGGATGGGGCACATCAGCAAGAGGAGGCCAAAGGCTCTCTTATAAGGACCTTAATTCCACTAGGAGGGGAGAGCGCTCAAGAGCTAACCACCTCCAAAAGGCCTGCCTCTTAATCCCAACACCTTGGCGGTTAAATTTCAACATCTGCATTTCAGAGGGGACACATTGAGACCACACCCACAACCCTGCCAGAAGTGACGACCTCTTTCGATTTTTCAACATGTCACCCTTTGTTGTTTACAAGCTTGAGCTCCTGTTATAGAAAACATTCATGTCTTCCTTTCGTAGGGTTTTCCTCATTACTGAAGCAAACAAGCTTATTACATGAAACTAGGAAATACAGATAAGCAAAACAGCCTGGAAAATGTCCTTAATCCCACTACTTAGAGCCAACTTGTTTACACACTTGCAGGCACTTATCTCCAAAAGCACGTGGCAACATTATCACGTTGACTAGATACTTGCAGTCCTGCGAATATTCTATAACCTAACCGTTCCGTCGCAACACTTAGTGTGCACCCCAAGTCTGTCTTCTCTATACACTGCTGGAGCGCTCCTTTGGTCCACGTATCTCGGGATTCATATGTTTCCCTAGGGTTTCGTTCCAAGAGGATTCAAATGATCGCAAGGCTGTAAATATTTTTAAGGTCTTGGTTATTACTGCACTTGGTGCGTGTGGCAGTTCCATTAGTGAGTTGTGACATCTCGCTATTGGCTTTTACCTGTATTTGATTGCTACTGAGGTTTAACATTTTTTCCAGTGCTCACTCTCCTCGGTAATTACCTGTTTTATGATTTCTCTGGTTATTCCTTTTACCCATAAGCTAGCATCTCTATCAGTGGGCACATTAAGGCGTGTTCACCTTTAGGTAGAAGACATCCCGTAGACCTGTCAGCTTGACGTCTTTACCACTTAGTATGTGTGGAAGAGACAAGGAAAATCTATTCCTATCAATCTTTGTGTTATTGGCCTCTTGATTTCTTGAAAACTAAGAAAAACAAAGTGGATTTTTTTGACCTTTGAATCCTTCCATTGCCATGCCAAGTTTTTAGACAATTGAGTCATAAATATTCTTTACATAGGATGCTGTCCTTAGTCGTGATTGTTCCCTCGGGTTGAAGTAGGGTGGGGGTGCACAAAGGAACTGTCTCTGAGAACAGGAGCATGTCAGAAAACCAGGAGGAGAGAAGGCGATTGCCCTTCGGTGCCCCCTGACACCCTGCGCTGGGCCCCTTGCTTTTCCCTCCCGCTTACCTTGCTGGAGCCTGGGTGGTGCCACCTGCTGGCGGTCATCAGCATTGCGTGGGAGCCGCTGGCTGACAAGGGACAGTTGGGAACATGGGCCGAGCTGACTTTGAGGATGAAGGTCCGCTTCATATCTACAAGCATAAGCTGAAGATGGCCTGACCATTGTGCTAAGAGCTGAGTATGCACTCAAGGTGCGTATTCTCTGGCCTTGATGTCTTGGTGTTGTAGAGAGGGCCCTGGATGGCAGCACCTCTGTGGGCCTTCAGGGAGCAGCTGGTCCTGGGTCCTCCTCAAGGAAGCCGTGGCACTGAACACTGCACGCTTCCCCTTGTCCCCTTTATTCAAAGGACAAACAGAGGCAGGAAGCGGGGAGGGGGTTGGAGTTCACAGCACCTGGGTATGCATATTCTGTTTCAGGAAAACAAGATTTTCAAAATGCAAATCTACATGGTGACCAAAGTAAAATTAGAACACAATGGCGTTACAAAGGGTTTTCTTCAGTATGAGAAAATACGCTTTATATTTATCTCTAATATCAGCTCCTTAAATTTATTTAAAATAACTGAGTTGACACATTTTTCACAGCATCGTTTTCCCAGCACAGCCACTCCAGTATCTTAAAGCCAGCGTGAGATGCAAACCTCATTCATGCTGTGTTCTCCTGGGTTCTCACGTGCAGGTTTTGATGGGCTGAGTGTGGAGAAGGCAGAGCCTCAGCACTCAGCAGCCTCCCAGCGCACGTTACTTTCTATGAGACAGGACTCTCAGAGCCGTGCCTTCCGGTGCGTGCTGAAGGATGCACCTTTCTCTTCCTCTCCTTCAGGAAAGTGCTTTTGCAGTGAATTTCCTGCAGGGAAAACAGGAGGGCACATGCAAGGCAGGAAAGCCAAGCCACTGAGACCCTGAAACAAGGCCGTGCTCCTCCCAGCTGTCCGCCCACAGCAGATGACGACAGTTTAGAGAGAGCCCAGTCCTCAACTCCGTAACGGGTTTAGTTTAAGGCTATGGTTCTCATAGGTGCTCTTGGTCCATCAAATGGGTATTAAAGAAGAAAATTAAACAAAGCCAAAATGGGGTTTGGGAACCAAAGAATCAGCCCAAGCTGGGAGTCGCTCTGCAGCCCCACCTTGCCATGTTTGTGTCTTCAGAGTATGAGGGGACCTTGTAAGGCTCTGGCCACCATCTGAGTCTCAGAACATCCAGCACAGACCCCATGAGTGCTCAGTGCAGCTGGGCAAGGATGGGGCCAGGGGGCTTGTGTGGGGTTCTGGAGAAGCCCCAGCTAGGCACCCCGACTCCACCGCAATGTGGACATCTAATGGGTGGGCCTGAGAGGCTGAGCAGAGGCAGGTGGCCTTTGAGTGGGACATCTAATGGGTGGGCTGAGAGGCTGAGCAAAGGAGGGGGCCTTCGAGGGCCAGCCTGGCAAGGAAGCTGGGTGTCTGGCAGAGGTGTTACCTTGAGAGTCCTGCCTGTGTGTTCAGCAGAGACAGGTCCTCAACTCTGGGAACAAGCAAGTGTTGGGAGGACTTGGGATCTGCAGGTTAAGGAACATACGTGTGTCCCTAGACGCCAAGCGTGGCTGAGGGTTCCACCGCAGTTCTTGCTCCCGCAGATACAAAGCGCAGTCATCTTCCCAAGCAGCCTTTAGTTTATTGACCTACTTGGGAAAAGAGCAGAGCTGTGCAAATCAGGCGGCAAGCACTCCTTGCATCCGCAGGCAGCAGGCCGCCCTGACCTCTGCCCGGAGCACAGGAAGCAAATAAAGTAGCTGCGGCTGAAGCGCAGGGCAAGCTGGGGATTCCCATGGGGACACCGCCTCAGGCGACCCCGTGTGACTGGCATTGCGGAGGCAGAAAACTGCGGTTTGAAGGGCTGAAGCCAGGATTCCCAGCCGGGCACAGGGTGCTCCCAGGGCCCCCAGCCTTCCTGCAATTGAGGGGTGCACAGGGTAGAGGCAGGGGCCGGGAACCAGTGAAAGGGGAGGGGAGAACTGCCAATGTTGTTTTCTGTCTGGGCATCTAAGAAACCACCAGAGACCAGCGGCTAATACTCAGGCTGGAAGTCCAGGAAGGGGGCAGCAGGCTCTGGGTCTGGTGGGGCCACGTCCTGTTCACTGGCTTCACATGGGAGGGACAAGACCACTCTCGGCAGGGGTGTGTGTGTGTGTGTGCCCTTTTATACAAACACTAATCCCATTTGTGGGGGCTCCACCTCCTGACTTCTGCCCCGTGGGGCTGAATCGCACCTGGCTGCGGCAACGCCCTGCCCTGGGAGCTGGGCAAGTCAGCTGGTCCCCTCCTCCGCTCCCTCCCGCCTCACCTCAGCCTGTGCTGCTTCCCTTCCCAGCCCAGCCGGGTGTTGCTCTCAACCTGACACCTGGGACCCAGTCTGTTGTAAGGAGGCTTCCTGTTGAGGGCCGTGGCATGGGGTTGCTACCGGTGATTTGAAGTTGCTGGAGCCGAGTGAGCCCAGCTGCTTGGAAGAGTTCCTGACTTGAAAGTGCCTGGCGTGGCCACTGTGGGCTGGAAGGGACGCCCAAGCCTCTGTGTTTGGAAAGACTCCAGCGTGGAACCCAATCCCCGGTTGCTGGGATGGCGGAGAACTAGCTTACAAAGTGGCTTGCTAACATGTGTTCATCAACTCTCCTCGTGATGTGGGAAGGAGGGGGTGCCATGGTCCTCAGGGAGCACCACACAAGCACCTAGCTGCATCCCGGCGGAAGATTCTCTGCCGGGAGCCCAGAGGCACTGTGCACGTCCAGCCACCCCCAAGGTGAGGCGCAGCTAACTAACCGAGGAAAGATCATTTGAGAGGAGTGGGCTTTGCCTCTCATTGCTGATTTATGGCGTGTTAATGATAGGACCACAGATCCTTCCCTTCCTGGGAACTCACCTTTCTCTCTCACAAATAGTTCATGTCTTGCAAAACGATCATCTTATTGGACATTGGGTCTTGGTACTTATGTCTCAGAGCTTATTCTCTAAACTATTTGTTTTTAGGAGGAGCTTGGTTTAGGATGATCAGTGGTACTATTTCTTTAAAATCTTTTTTTTCAATGGAATACATTGTAAGTTTCAGGGAAATTTTACTGTTAAAGCAATATGTCAGCTTTCTAAATCAATCTGGCCCAATAAAATCAACTGTATTTTCAACTACCATTGCACACAAGACAGAAAATATTCCAACAAGGGACAGCCTCCCTGAAGCATTACTGTGCTCACACCTGGTGACACCCAGCTGAGACACAAACACCACCTGTAGACATCAGAGCCCCTGCTGGGGAACCAGGAAAGCACCCAGTAGGTGCAGGCTGGGGAGGGAACGCTGCACAGATGTCTGTGCACGCAAGCAAGGGCGGAGCCCATGCAGTGAGTGAATGGGGGTCCATGCCACCTGGATGGCCAAGGTAGGGGAACCCTCAAGAAGTTCAGCTGTAGGGGTGGAGCTTAGGAGCCTCGGTGTCCGAGTGGCAGTGGCAGCCGCATGTACACAGGAACCACCAGCCGCACTTTGTTTCTGGACAGTGTGACTGGACCAGGAACCTGGTGCCTGCACCCTGCTTTGCTGTGTGGACCTGAAGGAAGACCAAGCAGCGCAGCAAACAGAAGATGCTCGTTCAGGCTGCTACAGAAAGGAGGTTGCCACCCCAGGAGTGGGACAGCCTCGGAGTGGCAGCAGGCTCCAGCATGCCCTGGTGGAGGTGGCCTGGGGAGACTGGAGGCAGGACATCCTACGGGACGAGTGACGTAGCACATTTGGCTCTGTGGTTGGTCCTCCCTTGGAGGCAGGGACACAAATTAGGGAAGTTTGCTGTTATTAATGGAGTCCTAGCTATTTGGGCCCACACTCCAGGGTGTTGGTCTGGATCCTACAGCTGGTTGCCAGAGACAGTGGCCTGAATTGACAGGAGCCTGCCTTACTACAGGCTGGTCTCCTGGGTTGGCTGCTACAGAGGGTGTGTTAGCTTCCGGGACAGCTTACAGCAGAGGGTGGGCTGGTCTCCTGGGCTGGGCACTCTGGACAGCACCTGGTTTCCCGAGATGGTCACTCTGGACAGAGGGCTGGTTTCCTGGGGTGGTATCTTCATCTGGCAGCTGTGGACCATAGGCCAGAGCTCCGTGTCCATCTTAGGCCTGGCCATTCCAGTTTGTCTGTCCAGGACAAGCTGTGTGAAAATCAGGTGTGTAGAATGCATGATCTCCAAGATGGTGGCCATTTCTAAAATTCTACGACATTGCAGGAATGGATTCGCAGTCTACGCCTGTTTACAGCCTGGGTGGACTCTGGCCTGGAAGCAAACATTTGTAGGTCCTACACTGGGTCAGGGCCCTCTCCTCCCACATAAAAGGAAGCCCAGGAGAGGGGATTTGCTCCTTGCCTGGCAAGCTCAGGCCAGGCGGGACAGGTGCACAGGACTGAGATGTGCACAGGAACCCCTGGGGACCTGTCTGCAGCATCTCCCTAGAGTGGGACCTGGGTTTTGCATTTTCAGCCTCCACATGCAGCCAGGTTTGAGAAGCCAAAGCTCACCACTCACGGAGGTCATCAGCCACTCTGCGCCCACAGAGCCAGCGGCAGGCAGCAGGGACTCCGCAGCTGAAGGTAGCAGGACCCTCTTCATGGAGATAAATATTCTCGGGAAGTAGACCACAGCCCCAAATCGGGACCACCTGGGGACTAATTAAGTGCTGTGTGGCGATTATAAGCGCAGTGGGAGTGGGAGGAAGCAGGTCTGGGAGTTAATTGTCCTTGCATGTGTAGGGCCGCAGGGCTGTGCCAGTGCTGCTTCTGAGGGCTCTGAGCGATGGCACTTCACTTTCTCCCACACCTGTTGGTAGGACGCAGGGAGTGGAAATGCAGCTGCCCCTCTCATGCATGTGGACTGGCAACCCCACACTTGTTCCCTTCTGGCTCCTGCTGTGATCCCCCAGCCTCGTCCCCAACACCAGGCCCTGGCAGTCAGCCCTGCCTACCACACACAACACCACCTCCCCACCTCTCTCTGCAGGTTCTCAGCCTTGTCTTTCCCAACATCCCTAAAACACTTTTGCTGAGTGCCCTGTGATTTGGGGGCATCTGCTGGTAGCTGGTAGCCCACGGCTGGCGACAAGCTAATAGGAGCTGTGTTTCCTCCTGATTGTGAAGCACTCTCTGTGCACCTCAGGGTGAGGCCTTGACTCACTGCCCACAGCCCATGTCCCACACTGGGTGACAAGATAGACTCCACCCAGCAGACTTTGGAAGAGGATGGAGGATGCTCCTGCTGTTAAATCTGGAGTCACCAGGCGTCTGCAAGTTAATAACTCAGTGCTGTCTTGAAAGACGCCACTCTACAGACGTTGGGGGGGTGGTTGGAGGGCCGCTGCGCAGGTCTCCACAGACCCTAGCCTTCCTTCCGACTGGCCTCCTCCCTCTGCCCCCTACACTCTGGGGAGCACCTTGCCACCCCCCAGGAACACCCTGTTGTGTTTGGGGTCAACCTGGATCTAAAGAAGAGGGGCAAGAGGCCTGGAAAGTTGGGAAGGAGTGGGGGATGGCCTCCACTAGGTCCACTCACAACAACGTGCAAACTTCACTCACACACACCCAGAGGCGAGGACAGATGGGCAGGACAGGAGGGAAGGGGACGAGGCAGAGAGGGAGATGCCACCTCCCCCACATGCAGAGGGACGGCACCAGGAGTTCTGAAAGGGGCAGCGCGTGCTGGGGTCCAAAGACCTGACAGACTGTGTGTCGAGAGCAGGTGGAGGCCAGGCCTCGCCCCCACCCCATCTGACCCCACTGGGCAGGGCCCCCAGACACAGGGAGGGCAGCTCTCTGGGATGCAGAATAGATGGGGGTGCCATGCGTGCCCAAGGTTCTGTCGGACCCAGCACCAACCACAGGGCAACTGGGCCAATGAGCACACACCCAGCCTCTCCTCCCAGCCCCCAGCCCACCTTGTGCACATCCAGATCCTTGGCAGCCAGGACAAGCAGGAGGACTGCAGCCAGGCAGCTGATGATGCCAGGAGGGAAGTCTCTGATGGTTGGGTCCCTGGCCTCTCTGTAACCCCCCTGCATTGCAGGCCCCATAGGCTCTCAGAACTCCCAGTCTGCTATTTGTGCCTCAGGATAAACACAAATCCGAGAGCCAAGTCCCTCTAACATCTGAGGGACACCTGTCCACAGAAGCAGAGACAACACAAAACAGCACAGCACCCAGCAGCAGGGGTAAGAAGGAAGCAGAGGGCAGGAGGAACAGAGGACACCCTCAGGGGACAAGGGACATCACTCATAAAACGAGAGCAATGCTGTGCTCGTGATGGAACTGGGTGGCAAGCGTCAATAGATTTGCAGGTAAGGACATATTCTCTGGGGAAAAAAAGCATTAAAAACATATTTAAAAAGAAAAAAATTAGATCATTCTAGCTATCCAACATGCAACTATGGGAATTACCAGAGTGAGAATCAAGGACACAGGTGGCAAAGACACCAAAGTTCAGACTCATTTGGGTCAGTGATATTTCAGGACACTGTGATTAAAAAAGAAGCTTCCAGAAACTTCCAGTAAAAGGCAGGTCAAAAGATCAGAAGGTAAAATGACTCTTGTCCGAATGAGTCCCTCAAATCCATGCACTGGAAGCTGCGTCCCCAGGGCCACAGTGCTGGGTGGCTGGGACATGAGGACTCAGGTCTCAGGGATGGAATAGCGTGGCATGCAATGAGAGAGGTCCGCTTTCTCTTGCTCTTCCCGCTCAGAGCCTGAGGCCTCGCCAGACGCAGCCCCTGGACCCGAGACTTCCCAGCCTCGGGAGCCACAGGCCAGATAAACTTCTCTTCATCATAGATCTCCCAGCCTGCGGTGCTCTCTTATGGCAGCCCAAATGGACCAAGCAATCAGGAGCGTTGCCACGGAAGTGTTAGGGTAGGACAGAGGTGCTTTTAACTGACAGTCTCTGGCAGCATCTTCCATGCAGCCTTTTCTTGGATGCTTCTGGAGATGGCCTTACCCTAAGGAGCAGGGGGATCACCAAGGGGACACCAGAATCCAGGACACCAAAGGCCCTACGGAGAGGCTGCCGTCCAGCCAGGTGAGTGGTTACCTAGAGGAGCTGGGTGTGAATTCAAGATGGGCACAGACAATTCAGCAAGTGGAACCAAGTCCCTTATTCTCCACAGGATATGCAAAATGCATGCCAAAGAAGGTGTGCCCCAGCGCTCTGAGGTTCAGTGGGAGGAGATCCCAGGATCATAAGGAAACACAAGCCCCACGGAGCAGGAGTGCAAGGCACAGCGGGCAAGTGGAGGAGGAACCCTGTGGGTGAATGTGTGTGCACTGCTGAGCCTGTGGGGGGTGCAGGCTGCTGATGGGGTGAGCCTCATTCCAAACAGGACATCGTTGTACTGCCGAAGGGAGCATAGGCATCTCAACAGCAAAGGAGACAAGCGGCAAGGTTGGGCTGTGCACCGGCAGGAGTGGGTGCCACACAAAGGACACACTGTGTCCCCAAGCACTGTGATGTGCACACGCATGACTGAGTCAGACTGAACCAGGAGAAAAGTGAGCACCTTAGAACTGATGGCCTGTGGGCCCTGCAGCAAGAAGAGCCATGGCCTACCTGCAACCCCACCCAGTCCTGGTCCTGACCTGGTGTAGCCAGGTGGCTTCTAAGTCTGCTGAGCGGACACTGACCACCCCCAGGCGGAAGCTGAGTTCCCTGATGGCACACACAGATGTGTTTTGGGGGAAGATGAACCAATGCACATGGCCTTGGTTATTTTCAGGGGATACAGGGGAAAACATGCAAAATGAAATACAATGTTGTTTATGATCCATGGGAGCCTTATTTCCCTGTTGTGAGCACCGTTCGACACGCCCCACAGCGCCTCGGGCAACAAGGCACAGATGGCTCTAACCTCTTTCACAACTGAGATCGGAATTGAGGTCGGGTCTGATCGCTGCCCTGCTGCTGGGGAAGTTTAATGATAGCCAGAGATGCTTACCAGTTAATTTGTTTTTATCAGCATTGTGGTTCCCAAGGTCAGAAATACTGCAGTACAGGAGCCTGCAGAATATGACAAATCTCGTGTGACGAGTTGTGAAAGCAGCACACGAAAAAGACCTTTTATGCCAAGTTTTGTTTCCCGTGGCTCAGTGCAGGCTGGGGTGGGGGATGCTGGAGATGGAAGTGGTCCTGCCGGTCATTTAGCTCCATCCCTTCACTCTGTAGCTGGGAAAGCTGAGGCCCAAGAGACCGGGAATTGTGCTGGGTGCTTCTGTCATGGGCACGTCAGCACCCCCTTCATGGGGCACCACTCTACCCCAGACTGCAGCCCCTTGAGGGGAGAGCAGTGACAAGCCCTGCCCCAGGAGGCCCTAGGTTCTGGGGGAGATAGCAGGTGGGCCCTGGGCCTCAGGCCAGTCAGGAAAGTGGTCCCAGGAGGCTTCTGCAGGAGGTGGCACTTGACCCAAGTCTCACAAGACCAGGAGCAGCTGGGCAGGCTGGGCTTTCAGGCTAAGGGGACAGGTCATGTGCTGTGCAAAGAACTCAGAAGGTGACACAAAGGAAGGTGGTCAGGGTCTGTCACATAGGATGCTTTGCCCTTGTCCTGGGGTGGATCAAATGGACCATATGCCCACACTCCCTGGTTAGGCTTGGCCAGTGAGCTGCTGGGGTTCACAGGGGTGGCTACTGTTATCCTGGCCGGCAGCAATGGCTACTTGAGTCCCTCCACTGAGGCCACCCTCCCGGGCACAGCCATTTGGATCACTGTCTTCCCCATGTGCAGTTGCCTTTGGGGCTCAGGGCTGGGAACAGGGTGCTGCCCTTCATCCCTGCTTACCCCTGCCCAGACCTTCGCAGAGGGCCCTTGTTAAAGGCCCCTGAAAGTACGCGGTTTGACACGTAACTGTTTCCTGCCAGGACTCTGCTCCCTCCTGTCCCTGGCTCAGGTCCTGCACCCCAGCCCCTGGGCCCCAGCCCCTGTGCCCCAGCCCCTGAGCCCCCTTCTCATCCCACACAGTAGCCCACTCTGAACCCTGAGCCCCATCCCACAGGCATGTAGGTCTGCCTGTTCCCTGCAGCTCCATCTTGACCTCTCCCTCCACCCCAGTCCTGCTCCTCCCCGTGCAAGTCCACACAGGCTCCCACACAACACAGACGCCTCATCCCGCTTCTTCTCAGGGGACAACTGAGGCGCAAACAGCGCCAGGGAAGGGGCACCAGGGGAGGCGTCCCGCTGTGCCGCCTCTCCTGAGCCGGGAGGAGAGGCCCCCCGTCCTTCATGCCCTGCTGAACTAACTGCTCCAGGCTCTGCGGCTGCCTGGGTCCCTGCCACAGCTGTGCAGGGGGAGGCATGCCAAGGACAGGGCCCTATCCCTCCCTTCCCGACTGACCGAGGTCCCCACCTGGCCTGAGGTCCCCTGGGAACAGGGGCCCAATGCTGGGTTCCCCCCTGGTGTTCCACTTTCCAGTTGTGTGTGGATCTCTGTTCACAGATTCATTTAAAGCAAGCGATTATCCTTGGTTATGTGCAGGCAGCAGGGTCACATGACCCCGCCCAGGAGGTTTCCAATCTAAGTAAAAGAGACAAAACAATTCAGGGAAAAGAGTCTGCAGAGGATGAGATGCTCCTTTCCACCTCAGAGGGCAGGGTTATTGACTCTTCCTCTTCCTGTTCATTCTCTTAGGCCTGCAGGGTAAGCTGCTATGCTGCCTATGCGAGACCCTTTACGTGTGAAACGCTATGTTAAAACAAGATTTTGCAGGGAAGGCCACCTAGCACTGAGGTGGGCTCCATTTCAGAATCTGAGGGCAGCAGCCGGGGATGTGGGTCCTGCGGCCACCTGCGGGTCCAGCCCCCACCGCCTTTGCTGCCTATTGCTGCGGGGAAGGAGCACAGCACCACCGTCTTTGCCTTGGAAATTCCACCCTCCTCCCAGAAACAGGTGCACACACAGCTGCAGGCAGCACCTGCATGGTGGGCCCTCAGGTTGCAAGGGGATGGCCTTGAGTGGAAGGCACAAACCCAGTGCAGAGGGTCCTAAATCAAGGTTTGAAGGAAGTCAGAGGGAGCTGGGGACGAACAGCCCCCGGCCCATGCCAGGGTGGCCTGCCTCCTCCTGCTCTCTATAATCGAGTGTGGAAAGGACTTCCCTGAGCTCCTCCTCAGGGCACAGATGGGATGGTGCTGGGTGGAGTGGCTCTGCCCTCCAGGAGGGGCACATCCCTTACTGCTGCTTCACCCCAGGAGCTCCTGGAGGTGTGGCCACAACAAACCCCGGGGAGCTCCATCCCAACAGTGGTCTGGCCAACCGTTGGCGGCCTCTGGCTTGAGTCTGTGTCCACACAAGCCTGCTTCAGACATCCTTAGTAGATGGACAACTCAGGCTGAGTGTAGGAGAAGCTGTCATTTAGCCTGTGTCCTGGGACTGCCCGGTGGCAGAGTGGGCAGCACGTTTGGCGGAACAGGCCCTGGCCCTGTCTGTGTGCGGATTTCTGCTCTATGAGGTGGTTTTGGATACAGGACCCTTACACAGCCCCACAGATAGAAATGGAGGTGTTATGAGGTTGAGAGACTGACCTGTGGTCACACAGCTTAAGAGCTGGTCTTGCATCCAGGTCTTGATGCCAGGCGTCCCTCCCACCATGTGCAAGGAGCAGCAATGAACACGACGTTGCTGCGGTCCCAGCACCATCAGGCCCCTTTCGAAGGCAGAGACTGAGTTTGCACCCGGAGCTTGGGTAGGTGGGGACACACCGACTTGGCTGAGCCTGTTACACTCTTGCTGGACGCATTGCAGGCAGGTGTAGAACTCCGGACTCAGCTCGCAGGAGTCACTCCCATGCAAATCCTGGCCCCTGAGCTCTTCCGGGGATGGAAACCCAGGCTGCAGACCCCTCACAATCCTGGGACTGTCTTTCTGCCTCTTCCTGTCTGTATCCCAAAAGGCTCACAGCTCCCCCAGCACCTCCAGTCCCTGGGGTGCCCCTAAACACACCAGGCCACAGGATATTGCCCCTTTGCACCCACCCTCAGGAGACACCCCGCCTGGCTGTGCCTGGGACTTGGGAAGAGTGTACATGGAGTAAACGAGATGTCTGCTTTATCTCAAGCAACTCTTCTGCTACCAGCCTTCTTTTGAAAGTCAGCACTTCATTTAATCCTGTAAAAACCAAATTCAACTCAAGAGCACTGTCAAGAACAGTAGAGCTGGCCGAGGTTGGGGCCCCAGGGAGAGCTGCCCCTCGGTCTCCCAGTAGCATGGAAGGAAGCCCAGGAGCCCTGCCCTGGCCCACTCTGCCTCAGCTCCACCCTCCTCCTGCCATCTGAATGCCAGCACTCTTCAATCACTTGCCTCCACCACGGAGTGGAATGTGGACCCAGGGTCCCCCAGGCAAGCTCCTAGGAAGTCTCACTTAGGCCACCAAAGCAGACATCACAGTGCCCATTGACTGAACACTTCGTCGCCACCGTTAAAATCCTCAGCAGTGGTTGTGATGTGCTCGCTCTGAGCAAAGGACCATGTCACAGTAGTGCAGATTTCACCCTGGCAACAGCTCTACGGACAGATGACACTCATTCTCATGCATTAGCCAGGGTGCTACAGGGAACAGCCCAGCGGGAGGAAGAGGGCACTGATGAGGATGCAGACACAAAGATGGAGATATACAGACACTGCGGGGGGCCTGCTGGGCAACTGGCTCTTGTGATCCTAGAGGCTGAGAAGTTCCACCACGAGCCTTCTGTGGGCTGGAGGACCAGGAAGCTGAGGTGTTCTCAGTTTGAGGCTGAAGGCCTGAGAAAGCAGGGGCTGCTGGTGCCAGTGCTAGTGCCCAAAGGTCAGAGAACCCAGAGTCCTGATTCCGAGGCAGAAGAAGGGTGTCCCAGCTCCAGGGTGTGCAGGCAGAGAGGGATACCCTTTCCTCGCCTTGCCTCTGTGTCTGGGCTAGTGGCCAGCCCAATGGATGGCACCTGCCCACATTCGTGAGCGCTGGTCTTCCTTTGCCCAGTGATTCAAAAGCTGGTCTCTTCTGGAAACACCCTTACACACACCCATTAATAGTGCTTTACCAGCCATTCACGTAAAGTCACATCGGCACCTAAAATTGGCTATCATACCCTCTTTTACAGATGGGGGAAACTGAGTCTCAGAGGTGTAGGCCATGCCCCAATTTGGCACCCCAACAGAAAGCAGGTAACCTGCCTGGCCCATGCAGTCACCTGCAAAGTAGCATTCCCCACCCCGGAGCCAGCCTGCTGCCATGCCCTTCTACCCTCATTGTGGCCCTGGCAGCAGGTGGGAGACGCTGGGCAAGGCAGCTAGGAGTGGGCACTCAGGCTTGCCTGGCTGGTGGCTGGGCTGGAGGGGCAGGACAGAGAGAACAGCCCACCATTTCTCTCCCAGCTTGGTCCCCTACCTGGTCCCCTGCTTGGTCCCACGAGCTGGATCCTGAAGTCACTACTGATGGAAATGAGAGGGATGTGGCTGATTAAACTCTAGAGCCTCCCTGGCCCATGGGATGCTGCTCTGATGCCCAGGTGAAAGGTCTAACATGAAGCATAGGAGAGTCCTGCCCACCAATACTACACTGTGTACCTCCATGCACCTGTCCACAGGTCTCTCCTCCATCCCTCGGAGTGGCAATAAGCCACATCAAGAGGCAGGAGCAGCAGCAGTGGATGCTACACAGGCCTGTCCTTGAGTGGGGACCCCTGACTGTCCTGTGGCTTCTCGGCTGGGGCTGGCCCATTGTACAGATGCTGAGGGTGCACCTCAGCCGGGGACAGAACTGGTGACACAGTCACTCTCCTGGGAGAGCTGCTCTCAGAGCTGGTGTCTTCCACCCACGGAAACCAAGGATCAGGGGAGCTGGGAACTCCGATTCACAGTCTCCTCCTCAGCGAACAAGCTTCTCCTCTCCTCTCCACCCACCCCCTCTGCATCTGCCAGTGCCTGGTGTGTGCAGGGAGGCCACCCACAGTAGCTTCCACTCTGGGCAGTGTGCACCAGGCTCCCTTAACCAGAGGGCCTGATGTCAGAGGCCTCTCCTCGGTGGGGGGCTGGCAGCGCTGATTCTTAAGGCAGTGTGAAGCCACACTAACCCTCTGTGGAAGGGGACAGAAGGAAAGTGGGGCTGTGTGGGGTGCTGGAGGCAGGCTGGGCAGTGACCATAGCCAGAATTTGTCAGGGAACCCCCTCACAGAGCAGCCTGGGGGCAGGGGCCAGGGGCCTGGGAGCTGCACCTGCAGAGCAGGCACTCTGAGCACTAGATGGGGGCTGGGCTTGGGTGGGGTCTCAGAGCCGGAAATGGAGCTGTGGGGACAGAGGACCCAGCTGTGAGTGGGATTGGGACTGGGGATGAAGATACCAGCAAAAGGAAAACGTGGAGGCAAAACTGGGGGACATGGGGGGAAGGGTGGGCCTGAACAGTGACCCACCAGGCAAGGCAGCCGCCCACCTGGAATTGGGTCCTGGTGCAGGTGGTGCTGTAGTGACTGAGGGGTGGGGGAATACGGGGGGGATGGGATGGAGGTGGGTGGGGGACCCGGTCGTGAGTGCTGAAACCTGAGAGGGCCGCCGAGGTGGAAGTGGTTGAGGATACAGGGATGGGATCGGGGGCGGGGAAAGCAGCCGGGCACACCTGGAAGGCGCTGGGGCCACACCTGCTGGGGCGGGGCCACCTGGGCGCGTCTCCGGCGCTGGGGAGCTTTCCATGCCATTTCCCTGCAGGTGGCTGACGGAAGGAGATGGGGCCTGCGCTGCTGCCCGCAGCCCTGCTGCTGCCCGCCCTGCTGCTGGGGCCCGCGCTGGCCCAGGGCGCCCAAGAGCCCGACGTGGTCTGCGGAGGTGAGTGCGCGCCAGGGACCATGGCGCTGACCAGCCCCTGTCCTGGCAGTCCCCATGCGCGAGGCCCTGTGCGGTTCCGACCCAGAGCCTCCCAGTGCTGTTCGGGTCCACGGTGGTCGGCGGCTGCCTTGGCGTCTAGTGGGCTCCAGCCCTGCCTCTGCCTGCCCTGGCTCCCGGGGTCATCTCACCTCTCCACGCGCGCGTTTGGGTGGGTTTGGGCCCTGGCTGAGCTGGGCGTCAGAGGCTGATTTTCTGGATATGAGCTACCCTTGGGAGTTGGAGGACTCCAGGTGGTCTAGCTTCCAGGACCAAAGGCAGAGGGGGCTTATTTGACCATTCCTGTTACAAAAGGCAAAATTCACAAAAACCTTGGGAGAGGGAGTGACAGGAGAGAGGGTTTGGACTGAGTGACAGCAGGGGACTGGCACAGGTGAAGAAGCGGTGCACCTGGGACGGCAGCATCAGTTACCTATGGACTTGGTGGAGCCAGGGTCTTGATGGACCTCTCTGCTATGTGCCATGCATGTCTGAGGTCCCCATGGAATGGGAATGGCAGGTCAGCTGGGCCTGTCAGAGGGCACTGGGGCAGTTGGGGGCCAGGAACAGCAGAGTGGGAGCAGGTGTGGTGCACTGTGTGAGCACAAGGGGCTAGAGAGGGGGCTGCTGGGAACCCATGGGCTCTGCCCCAACCGAAGGTCATGAGAGCTATAGAGAGGGCAAATTTATGCCAGGGGCTAAGGAGGACAGGAGCAGGTGGGGACGAAGATGTGTGATGTGGGAGTCAGGGGCTCTTCCAAGGGGCCAGTGTCCATGTGTGGCAGCTGAGCCTTTTACAGCTGGTCCCACCCACACCATGCATGCCATGGCAGGCTCCCTGGGCAGGGTGATCCAGATGAAGCAGGATCCCAGCTCCCAGAATATACCCTTTGTCTGGACCCAGCACTCTGAATGTCCCTGCTCAAGTTTGAGCACTGTCCCCACCCGGGGGCCCTGCTACCTCTGGAGGAGTGGAGTCTGGCTGTCAGATGACTCCTTCCAGGGAGTGAGATGGTGAAGAGGTGGAGGCCCGGGCATTGGACACAGGGGCTGAGCAGAGAAGTGGGGGCCCCAAGAAAGAGGGTGGGGCGGCCCAGCTTCCCTGTTCAGCTGTGTCAGCCCTGAACACCTTTTCCATGAGAAGAGCCTCACCGAGGGCCCTGGAAAATCTCTTTCAGTGCTTGCTTCAAATGGAAGGGGAACCCGGAAGGGGATGTCTCTGGTTTGATTCCACGCCATCACTGCACAGATGGCCCTGGAAGGCCACATTTGGCTAAGGGAAGCTGATTGTCCAGCCGCGTGCCATCTTCAGGCCCCAGTAGGATTGGCCCTCAGTCACCTGCACCCACACCCTCTTTCCCATCTGCCTCCCTGCTCCTTTCTTCTGGGGAACTCAGCCTCAGACAGGCAAATGGAATCACCATCTTCATTTGTCAGCTGACAACCCTGAGTGGGAGCCGGTTCCCAAGGTCGTACAGCTGGGGAGGGACAGGCTGGGTGTGGGCCGGGTGGTTTGTGCTATGTTCTCCACCGTGGCATGGTCCTGCATCTCTGTGATTTAGTCAACCAGCAGACACTGGTGCCTTGGAGCACTCCAGGTGCCATGGGGTAGAAGCAATAGATGGCTGTGGGAGAGGTCATAGAAAAGCAAGGACACCCTCAAGCCACTGGCAAGTGTCGAATCTGGGGGATGATCAGATTCAGAGGGTGTGCGTCCTTGGTGCCCCAGGTCTCTCTTGGCCTCTGAGGTCTGGGGGTTTTCTCTGTGACAGTGTGGCTCCTCCTTTTCCATGCTCCCTTGCTGACAGTACTCACCTGCAGCCCCCACTGCATGCTAGAGACTCCGGTGCGCCCCCTGCTGCCCACTGTTTAGCATAACCCCCACAGGTGAAGTCGCTTTGGAGAAGTGCTCCTTTGCTCTTTGTGCCCAGATGGTCCCCTGGTGTAGTTGAGAGTGGCTGCAGCGTCTGACTTCAGTGCGGCAGAGTGGAGGTCAGCATTTGAAGATCCAACTTCCCCTGCACATCAGTCTGCCCAACTGGAATTGTGGTCCCCCTGACACGTGTGGGTTCCCACCCCCATGGCTAGGTCCTTGCTCTGCTGCCTCTCACTGGGCAGCCCGGGGCCGCAGAACATGGCATGGGTGTCGTTTCCAGCTGCTGCCTCGCAGACACCTTGTCTTCTCTCAGAGGCTCTGGGTTCCACAGCCACCCATCCTTTCTTCCCTGCTGGGCCCCGGGGACGAGAGGCAGGCTTAAAGGTGGATGGCGCCCGTGCCTGAGGGGAAGGTGCCCTCACCCAGAGGATGGGAGTGAGGGGCTCTGCCTGACGATAGCAGGTCCAGGCACTTGTCCAGGGACCATTTGCATGCCAAGGGCTCCGTCTTCTCTCTCCGAGCCCAACTCCCCTTGAGTTTAGACTCGCATGCACACATGCCCACTGGGCATTCCCGCGATGTCCAACACCGTCCAACCTCAGTATCCCCTGCACGGCCTCTGATCCAGAGCTCTTGCCTGCGTCCCACTGGTCCCGGGTCTCCACGTGTCCTTGGTGGCTCTGCCTTCCACTGGCCAGCCTTGCAGTAAGGAGCACCGTCCTTCATTCCTGCTTCTTGCTCCATCAGCAGCCCTGCTGGTTCTCCCCAAGACACCTGCAAGGCTCACCCTGCCTCCTCAAGCTAGGGAGTCCAGCCTCCACGTCCTTCCTGCCCCCACTTCACTCTGCACACAGAAGGCAGAAGTGAGTGTTTTTTAAAAACAGCACCCACACCAGGTCATTTGTTTTCATTTTCGAAAGTCATCAGTGGGACTGGCAGTTGTGCCCATTGTGGGAGAGGCCTTGGGTTCAAGGCCCAGCACAGCAATAAATAAATAAGGTAATAATAAGAATGATGGCGATGACTAAAATAACAGCTGTCAGTGGCTTCCCACTGAAGTGAGCTTGCCTCTTGCCATGTGAGGTGGGCAGCACAACACCCAGGACCGGCACCACTGTCCTCCAGAAGCACCCATCCTGTCCCCCTGAACATCTCCCCATCCTCCCCAGGACTTGGCTTTCTGCCTCCAAATTTGGCTGCTCCAGGGGCCTCGTGAATGGGGCCTGCAGTGTTTGTTCTTGTGATTGGCTCATTTCACTCAGAGCAGAGCCCTCCATGTCCACAACATGTGACAGGTTTCCCAAGGATGGTTTTTGTGACCTTGCCCACCTGCCAAGGGGCCCAGGGAGGTGTCACCTCTTGGCCACCGTGAAGGACCACTGGGTGTATCTTCGAGTTCTTGTTTCAACTCTGTGAGCCTGACATGGCGTGGCTGGGTCATGTGTAGCTGTTTACCTTTGTTTTTGAGGACAGAGGCTGACCCTTTGCATTCCCAAGGGTGCTGAAGGGTTCAGGCTCCTCCACGGCCTCACAGCCTGTTATCTTCTGGTACTTTGATAATGGCCGTTCTCCTACTAGCGGGCTGTGATGTGTAAGATATCTTGGGTTTTTGTTGGTTTTTGTTGAATTTAGGGTGCTGCAGCCCTTTGTATTTTTTATTTTGGGACAGGGTCTCTCTACACTGCTGAGCTGGGCCTCAGACTTCAATACTCCCGCCTCCACTTCCCCAGTTCTAGGGTTACAGCCTGCGCCGCTGCGCCTGGCCAGGGTTTTTGAAATTGCGTGCTCTACACAGGCTTCTTTAATGTGAGCTTTTCCCTAACAAGGTCTTGCAGTTTTTGTGGATCTTTCAAAGTTAACACACAGATTTCAAGTGCAGTTTATGGCAGTTCACTGTGGAGTGCCGAACGGCGACTGGAGTTTCACCAGTCCAGGTGGGGACAGTGCTTTGCCTTCCTCGCGTCGCGTCGGGGAAGGGCTGCTGCTCTCCGTCTGAAGCCTGCTTGCTGTCTCTTACTCTAAGCTCAGCCTGCCTTTGCCATTTTTCCTCAACAATTTATAGAAATCTTTTAGAAAGTTAAAATAGATTTTTCCAAACGTATCACCAGGTTTGTTTTAGTTTTTCACTGATCTTTTGAATTTGCCCTTGGCATTTTTTTTTAAAGAGAGAGGAACAATGAGAGAGAGAGAGAGAGAGGAGAGAGAGAATGAGTTTTATTTAGTTTTTCACATGGCTTTCGTTGCTCTGACACTTAGTTGTGTACGTGGTGCTGTGTCCTCGAACATGCCAGGCAAGCGCCGTGACTGCTGAGCCACCACTCCAGCCCCTGTCCATGGCAATTTTACTGGGTGGTCTCTTGAAGCGCAGAGTCCTGTAATGTTCTGACTGTGGTCTCGTTGAAGCACAGAGTCCTGTAATGTTCTAACTGTGGTCTCTTGAATGACACAGAAGGCTTTGCAGAGAACTTACCCCTTCCCAGTACTTGCTGTCCAAGTGCACATCACTGTGTTCTGATCGTTTTGCTGTCCCCCACCAAAGTCAGACGTCTTCTTGACATAGGTCCTGCACACTTTCCCTTCCAGCTAGATTTTATTTTTAGAGCAGTTTTAGGCTGTGAGAATCAAGTGGAAAGTGTAGAGTTCCCACATACACACTCCACCACTGTCGACGTCCCCCAGCAGAGTGCCGTATGTCACAGTTGGTGGCTCTGTGATGGCACGTTGTTTCCTCTAGAGCCCACAGTTCACGCTTCTCTCCAGTGTTGCACATTCCCTGGGATTGGACTAATGGAATGACACACAGTTCTTTTTGGTTTTTTGTTTTGTTTTGTGTTTTTATACCAGGGATGGAATCCAGGGATGCTTAACCACGAGAACATCCCCAGCCCATTTTATATTTTTAGACAGGGTTTCACTAATTTATTTATGGCCTCACTAAATTACTGGGGCTGGCTTTGAACTTTCGATCCTCCTGCCTCAGCCTCCCAAGCATCTGGAATTACAGGTGTGCGCCACTGAGCCCGGCCCGCACAGTTGTTTTCAAGTTGACTTCTGGCTCGTTGGTCTTGCTGGCCTCAGTGAGGTCTTTCCTGGCTGGCTATCAGTGCGTGTGGGAGGTTGCTAGTTTCCTGTCAACTTCAAAATCAGCCTCTGGGAGTTCTCAGTGTCTGACGCCTCTTCCTGCACTTGCTGGCATTTCTTAAGTCATCTGCCACTAAGTGTCAAGTTGCTCACTTCTTGCCAATACCTTGTCTCTTCTGGCATGTTCTGCTCCCCAGCCACATCTTTGCCCACCCTGCCTTAGGCCCCAGACCTTCACACCCTCATCCACCAGCTTCTGTGGGGCTCAGAGCTATTGAGGTCCGCAGTCTCAGACGCCCTTTCTGCTGAGCTCAACTCCACGTTCTCTGAGCTTCTGTCTTCATCCCGTGGAGAACCTGGTTCTGTCCCAGGTGCTGCTGTAGTGAGCAGGCACATGTATGAGAGTGTGCTACGTAGGTGTTGTGCATCCCCTTCTCTTAGTAACAGACCCCTTCTTAGAAAGCCGGGAGTGTTCAGCCTCTGGACCCAGTGTTCATGGTGGGCATGTTTGGCTGCTGCCTGAGGGGATCCTGCTGTGGATGGCAGACTCCAGCCCGGTGGTGGTCCTAGTGCTCAGCTTGGGCTGCATTTATGGGTCTGCCTCCACCCTCCTCCAACCATGCTTTTGGTCCACATGACTTGCTGGAAGGGAGGTACCCAGCAGCGTGGAGTGAGAATCCTCATGGGTGCGGACTCTGAAAACCACAGAAAGGCTGGCGGGTGCACCCCCACGAGGCATCCCCACTGTCGCCCTGCTGGACCTGAGGACAGGGCAACGGCTTAGCCCACCGCTGCCCCTTCCAGGACTCTGCCCACAGACAGAGCAGTTCCTCAACTCCTGGAGCCCCTGGCGCTCGCGGAGGGAGCTCCTGCTGTCCTGTGATGGCAGGCCTTCCTGCACATCAGCCCCCTGCCTGACGGCTCCACAGGCTATTGATTTAGTGACACTGCCCCTGCTAGGACTTGATCTAATGTTTTCATTACACTAAAAATGCTTTAACAAGTTCATTCGGAATTGGGCAACAGCAAGGATCTGCTTGGTTTGGGTGGTGTTTCTAAAAGAGGGTGACTTTTCAGAGACCTGGATAAGAGCCACCAAGACTCTGTGCTATGCAGCCTAAGCCAGAGAGCTTTGCTGGTGCTTTCTCCCACTGGCAGTGCTTCTGAATGAGAGCTAAGAGTGGCTGAGATCAGACCCCTCTGCCCATGGCCCTGCTCTTCCCGCTCTCTAGCAAATGGCTCTGAGTACCATCTCCCTGGACCATGCAGCCTCCTTGCCTGGCTTTTGGGCATTTTCTGCCTGGTTCCTCTGCCTCTTCCAGCCCTAGGTCTTCACTGTCACAGACCTGTTGGATCCCTGGCTGCTTTGGGCAAATTGTTTAAGCTCCCCTTGCTCCTGGTCCCTGCAGATAACGTGGGGCAGGGAGAGTGCGCCTCACAGGACGCTGAGCACCCCGCGTCTGCTCATGGAGCCTGGCACCTGGTGCAGGAGAGCACCCCAGAGAGTCCCCACCTCAGCTCAGCCCCACAGTGTGCTGCGCTGCCATCATGGGGGGCTGTGGGGTTGGGGTCTCTGTGCTCTGGCTGAGCCACACAGCTCTGATGGCTGCTGGCCATCTGAAGCCAGGCTCAGCCCTACCCTAGCCTTGGTGCCCTTTCTCCCATGGTGTGGAGGGCTATGGGCTGGATGTTTATGTCCCCAGATCACGTGTTGAAATGCTCACCCCTGCAGTGATGGCATTGAGGAGGGGCCTTTGGGAGGTGTTGGGGTCATGAGAGTGGAGCTTACCCTTCCTGGGCACCTGGGAACAAACACCTGGAACCCCTGTGAGTGTGGACAAGGTGACCACAGTGCAGCTCCTGATGCCCAGTGGAGTCCATGGCCTCATAGTGGACATCAGCAAAGATGCCCTTGCCTATCGAAGGGAGTGAGTCATTCTGGTATCGTACCGGCTGCTGGATCAGAAAAGCAAAACAGAAGGCAAACGGGCATCTGACCTCTCCTGCCAGCCTCAGGTTCCCAATTCTAACCCAATTTGGTCATATGATTCCAAATGGGACCCAGAATGTGTGTGTGCATTGTGGGGCAGTGACAGGCCAGTGCAGGCCAGGCCCTTCATGACCTCCTTCCCACGCCCACCCTCTGCTCACATGCAGTTTCCTTCTTAGCACTGTGTCCTCCTGCTATTGCTGCATAACAAGCAGCACAAAAGTCCCCATGGCACTCTTCTCCCATTCTGTCAGTTGACAGGGGCCAGCACCTAGGCTGGGCTCAGCTGGGTTGCTCCATGCTGTCCCTTGTGTGACTCACCCCACTCTGCCTAGTGGCCAGATGGGGTGTGCCAAGCTGCAAGAGGGCAAGTAGAGACCTGGGGCGCCCAAGGAGGCTCCATCCGGCCATCCCTGGGTGCCCTTGGGGGCTTGATCAGGACCATGCTCCACTCCAAAGTCTATAGGTGCTCCAGTCCATTCTGTGAGTGGCACAGGATTCAAGTGCAGCCACCTGCATCCCCTCCCATCCCCTCAGTGCCATCTCCAGATTGCTGACAGTGCGCATGGTGCCAGGGAAGTGCTCTGTGAATGTCGGTCTGCTGCACTGTTGGGAGGACAAGGACGTGAGAACATGTGCGCAGAACGGATGCAGTCTCCCCCAGATATGCGCTACCTGCTGGGGGAACTGAGGATGCGTGGAGCCCACCGCGGTCCACGGCAGATCAGGTGGCCGAGGCCCAGGCTGCAGCCTGGATGCCTTTCTGCCTGCACAGAAGGGGCCCGGGTAGAGCAGCGGCCAAGTTCTTGAGGCCACCGCTTTTGGATGTCAGGGTCTCAGCCACGTTTGGCACAAGCAACGAGCTCGCAAGCTCGAAGCCTCAGTCTCCGCGTCCATACGGTGGGCACAGCAGCATCAGCAGCATCTGCTCCACAGAACCTTCCCAGGGCCTCCGTGCGAGGACACTCTGAGGGCCTGCAAGCTACCTGCAGCCACAGGCGCCCGCTATGCTGCGGGTGGACCTGGTTCCCGGGACCTTCACGGTGCTGATTGTCCCTGTGTGCCTTTAATCACATAATGGGTGGTCTGAGCTGACAAGGACTCGAGGGACAGGAGCCAGCACAATAATGATAATAATGATAAACAATCTGCTTTGTCCTTTTCCCAGATTTTCCTTTTTTTTTTCTTTTTTCTTTTCTTTCTTTCTTTCTTTTTTTTTTTTTTTAGAGAGAGACAATGAGAGAGAGAGAATCAGTTTTATTTGTTTTTTCACGTGGCTTTTGTTGCTCCGACACTTCACTGTGTACATGGTGTTGGGGTTTGAACCCGTGTCTTCATGCATTTGATACAAGCACCAAAACCTCTGAGCCACTGCTCCAGTCCCCTACATTTTTCTTAATGTTATCAAGTATTTTACAGAAGAGAAACCTAGTACTCAGCAAACTTAGAATAAAACCTTGGGGGCTGGAGCAGTGCCTCAGTGGTTACAGCGCTTGCCTGGCATGCACGAGGACATGGGTTCAAACCCCAGCACCACATACACAAGGAAGTGTTGGAGCAACAAAAGCCACGTGAAAAACCAAATAAAATTGATTCTTTCTCTCTCCTTCTCACTGTCCCTCTCTCTTGAAAACAAAAACAAAAACAAAACAAAACCTTTGAGAGTCATCAAATGACAATTACCTATAAAAGGACGTTAAAAGACTTAAATGGGCTGCTTGGGCAGTGGCACTCTTGGGCACCTGGAGGCTGATCAGAAGTCCGTCTTTGTCTGTTGGTATCATAAAACCTTTCCCCTGTGCCCTCGTGTGTGTTTTGGAGCGCGTAAGCAGCAGGTCCTCCTCCTGAGGCTCTCTGCCCTCCGCAGCTCGCAACCGCTCCCCAAACCTCCACGAGCAGGTCCTCCTCCTGAGGCTCTCTGCCCTCCGCAGCTCGCAGCCGCTCCCCAAACCTCCACGCTGACGCTGACGAGGCCTGGAGGCACACAGAGCTGGAGCTGTGGGGCAGCTGGTGCGTGGGCGGGCGCAACCCACCACAGCCAGGTCCTGACCTCTCTGCTCTCCCCGGTGTGATCTCACGGTTTGCCGCTTCCGTTCTAAAACAATATTGGTAGGATTGCTCCCTCTCTGTCATCTGTCCTCGACTTCGACTCACAGCCAGCGTATGGTAAAGTTGTGGGAAAGACTTCCTCTCACTGTGGCTCTCATTTTAGACCTGGAAAATATAATTTGGGTTAAAACTCGATGGGGAGTCCCTCCCTCGCACGGGTTGCCGTGGAGATGTGCTGGGGGGACGTGGCCTGCCGCTATTGCAGGAGCCTCCGGGTCTGGTTTTGCCTGCACCAGCTGGTGGAGCCTCCTCTTTGCAGCCCCCCCCACCTGCTGCTCCCTGAATCGCTGCCCAGTGCCGGGACTCTCACTGGGGAGGATGGTCCTGGGTCTCGTGGCCAGGCATGTCCTGCAAGCACAGCCCTGGTTTTGTTCTGTTAAACCATGGCCAAGTGCGGCAGAGCAAGAGCTGGGTTTGTGGGCCTCAGTCAAACATCGTGAATGTTCTTAGTGCCAGTCACCAGGCTGGGCCAGGCCACGGGCAGCCTTCCAGGGACCCTGGGAGCATTTCAGGTGAGGAGAGACTGCTCACATCTCCAGATGTGGGGTGTGAGGGCTTGAGGCTTGGAACCAGGCCCACATCCTGCGACCTTCAGGGAGGCCGAGGAGAGCCAGGTGGGGGAGGTGAGCGACGCTGAGGCCAGCCTGCGCACCTCTCCCCGTTGGAAGTAACCTCCTCTTACTGCTTGCTATTGGTGGAATTGGGTCCCCCAAATCCACAGGCTGAAGCCTCGACTTCCATGTGGTTGATCTGGAGATGGGAACGTCATCAAAGTGATACACACTCTCTGGGGAGAGCCTGATCTTCTCTCATGGGGACACAGACACACAGAGGGATGACCATGGGGGGACACAGGAGCAGATGGCATCTGTAAGCCAAGGAGTGGGCCACAGGGGAGCCAGCTTTGGGACACCTTGACCTCAGATGTCCATGCCCAGACTGAGAAAGGAATTTTTGTGGTTTAAGCTCCTAGTCTGTGGTACCTGTTACAGCATCCCTCGGAATCTGATACATTACCAAAGCAGATACAGGTTTCAGAAACAAATAACAGACTCCCTGATCAAAATGGCTTCAGGAAGTAAAACAGCCATGGTGGCCTCAGCACTGTCATCAAAGCGCCAGCTTCTTCCATCTTTCCACCTTGCCGTGCTCAGCTTGTTGGTACAGGTCTTAGAGTGACTTCCTCGTGGTGCCAGGATGGCTGCCACACTTCCAGCTACCCACAGAGGACAATTCCAGAGGCAGGAATAAGGTGTTGAATGTTTCCACATGTCTGTTTTGTAAAAGAAGAGAAAGTCATCCAGAGGGCTGCCCATAGCCCTCTCCACACGTCCCATCAACGTGACGATGACATTCCGACGATGGGTAGGATGCCTGGAATGGCTGTGGTGGTGTGAATTGGGGACAGCCAGTTTCTCTGACCCACAGGACACCCATACTGGATCCAAGTGGTGACTTCCTAACAGAAGGGGCAGTGGGATAGGAATGGTGGTTGGGAGACAACCGGAAGGTCTGCCCCACCTCACACATCCCAGCTGCAACCAGCCCTGTTTGTTTCACCTCCCGAGGGCTCTCGAGTTCATCGACTTCCCAGGATCTCCTCTACCACTGCTACAGTCCAAACCAGTCTCTTTTGCCTGGTCTCTTGCAGTTGCCCATCAGCCAGCGTCCCCCCACACGCACTCTGGTCCTTCCTCCTGACTATCTTTGAATAGTCAAGCTTCGCCTTCTTCAGAACCCTGCAGTAGTTCTGCTTGGCTTAGCATAAGAACGCTCTTCCATGTTCCCAGTGCCCGCATGTTCCTGTGGGAAGTATGCAGTGCTCCTGAGTCAGCTCCTGAGAGCACCCACGAGGCCATGCACGGCCAGGGTCCAAGCCTCTCAGCTCTTAGAGCAGGCCGGGTTTTCTGTCCCTCCTGCTTTGGGATGCCTGGTGACCAGAACTCTGAAGGACTCCAGCATCAGCCACTCCACTTGCAGGGGAGAGTGTCCACCCAGAGAGTGGGGGCTGGGATTACCCTGCAGGACGTGTGTGTGATAAGGTCTTCCTTTGTGTTCCCACAGAGGAGCTCGGGCACAGCTAAGCAGGTGACACCTGCAGAATGGTGGGAGTCCTGTGGACCCTTGGGCCACCATCCCTGTCATGCTGGGGCCCCTCCTAACAGAAAACTCTAGAAAATGGGTCATTCCAGAAATGCCATGCCCTCTGAGATGGCAGAAAAGGAACCCCATCTTCCTATCAGTGGCATCTTTTCCAGTGAGCTTGGAGAAGGGGGCAGACAGCTTTGGTGTGGCTAGCAGGGTGGGACAGTGGCCACACAATAGTGACCTCACTGTGCGTTGAAGATGGTTGGAGACCCCAGCCAGCCCAGACCCCCTGGCTCATTGCTGGGACCCAGATCTGGATTTAGCAGGTCCCGGGTGCGTCTGACTGTCGGCCTGGAGAGAGTTAGGGGACACTCCCTGTGCCTGTGCACTTCACGGTACCCTAGGTGCCTCAGACTCATGGTTTCCCCACTCAGCAAACATGGGCTCCCAGAGGGGCGCAGGCTGTGACCTCCTTGCACCTTCTTGGAACCTTGGAGATTACAATGTTCAGTGACGTTTGTGGATTCCTAAACCTGGAGGGGGTGTGGTCCCTGTGGGCATGGGCCAGCAGAAGGGCAGTTTGGTGGTGACACTGGCCTGTAAGCCTGCTCTTCCCAGGCAGCGAGATCACGCTGCGGAGCTGGGCAGCCACGCACAGCCAGCTCTCGCCAGCCTTTCCAGATGCACCAGAGTGTGCCCAGGGATCCCGGAGTCTGCCTTGACATCCTTAGCATCTCTTCCCCATTTCCAAATCTTCCTCAAAGGGAGCAAGAAGGAGACAGAGGGAGGGGCTGGGGCTGGGGGCCCAGCTGGGCGGGGTGTGCCCTGTGGCAGGCAGTGTGACCTGCCAAGGCCCCCAGGAGGCTGCCTCGCCGCAGGCTCTAATGAACTCTAAACTCCAGCGATTTAAGTGAAGATTCAGATTAACATTTAAATTAATGCCGGACTAGAAATCTGGAGCCCAGGTCGCTGACGTGACTCTCCGTTAACTTGTTCTGTGACCTGGGGCAAAAATTTTAAATGATCATTTCTCATAGAGCTGCCCCTCCGTGGGGAGGTCAGGGCGGCAGAGCTGGCACCCGCCCTGTCTGGAAGGTGGCACCTTCAGGGATGGTGGGGCCGCCTTGACCCTGAGAAGTTCCAGGCTTCCTCCTCGGGCCTGCCCAGGCTGAGTTCTGGAAGCATCTACAGTTAATTCCTATGTGAGGGAGAGGAGCCAGCAGAACCAGTCAGGAGGTGCTGTGGATCCCACACTGACTGTGCAAATGGTTCCCGCTGGCCCTGGACAGCTTCTCATCCTGTCTCAGCCGGTCCCTGGCTGTGGGCTGCCCCAGGCAGGGTAACCATGACTCTGAGGCCTGACAGCTGGAAGGGTCTCTGGGAATGGGGACAAACCCTTTCCAAGAGGCTGTGGGCAGTGTTCCACCTGCCCATCGCCCCTCTGGGAGCACCATCCCCTCCTCTGATGGTGTCTGCGTCACCACTGCCCCTCCTGCTGCCCCAGGCACCTGGTGATGCTCAGCGACAGCCCCCCACCCCAGGCACCCTGCCTTCAGGCCAGGCAGTTGCTCCTGGACCAGGGCTGAGGAGGCAGGGGGTTAAAATGTGAGCCCAGGGGGCCCAGTGGGTTCCTCTGACATCAGCAGCTGGGCCTCTCCTGCTTCCCAGCACCCAGCACCCTACCTCAACCCCCCTGGAGCACTCGTAGAAGCTGGGAGGGGACAGCCAGGCCTGAGCCCGGGACTGTGCAGATGCAGACCATAGAGAGATGATCTTGGTACAGGGCTCCCAAGCTTGTTACCAGGCCCAGTCAGGGACTCCAACCCAAGTCCAGAGGGGCAGGGAAGGGACGGCAGTGACCAAGCAGCTGTGCACCAAGTGCCTAGGAAGCCACGCATACTCTCCTGTCTGAAGTCAGGGCAGCTATGGCAAGACCACTACCTGGGAGGAGGCCACATCAGCTCCTCAAAGTCCCCTGCCCCTGACATATCCCAGAGTGCCCTGCTCCTGATAGCTCCAGGGTCCACAATTCAGGAGTGGGCAGAGGGGCCAAGGGCAAGTTCTGGAACGTAAGTTTTAGAACCCCGGTGCAGGGCCTGCCTCTCGGTGAAGAGCTGAAGGGTGCTTGGCTCTCCGGGTGTGGGAAATGTGAGCAGGGTGTGTGCTGTGGCCGGGGCAGAGGGCAGGTGCCAACTGAGACACTCTGACTGCAGGCTGAGTAAACCTCCCATCCCCTGCTGACCAGGGCCTGCAGAGGTGACTGCTCACTGGAGAAGTACCAAGTAGCACTCCCTGGCCTACATTTTAGAGATAGCGCATCACAATGACCTGTGGCCATGCACACTGGTTGCGAGTCACTTAGTTCAGGTGGCAGGCTCAGAACCACAGCCAGGTGCAATGCCAGGCTGACCTCTGGGTGCACAGGCTGCGCCACCAGCTGCCATGTCCTGGTGCCCAATCAGGAGAAAGCACCAAAAGCTACTTCCAGACACATAGCAAGGAGGCTCCAAAACACAGGGCTGGAGCAACACAGGCCGCAGGGCGTCATTTAGCAGCCCGTCCCTCCAGCATCCTTCGGGCTGGCTGGTGTGTTGGGCTGTCCCCATCACAGACGGCAAGGAGGGAAGGAAGCCCAGGGCTGGAATGGAGGTACATGGTTCTCTTTCCATGCAGAGAACTCTATCCCAGGGCTGCAGCTGGGGGGCCTCCAGCTGGGCAGCCACATGCCTGGAAGGGGACAGGTATCTTAGGGGGACAAAGGTAGCTATGTAGCCTGGACGAAGAAAGCTCCAAAGGGTGTCCTTAGACTTCAAACCCTAGGCACAGGTTCGGACTGAGCCACACTAAGTGTGCTGGGATGTGATGGATGCAGTCAGGAGCTTCGGCCTGACAGGTGGGGAGCGTGAGCATCTTCGCCCTGTAAAGATGGCACATTCCAAGCAAAAGAGGCTGCGGGCACAGCTCAGTGGCAGAGCAGTCACCCAGACGTAAGAGTGAAACACATGGTTTTCAAAAACACAAAGAGCACAGAGGAAATACAAAGAAAATGGGCCTCGAGTTTCGGTCTGATGGAAACTCTGGAGGGTGGGGATCCTCTGGTCTCTGGGAGGCAGCATTGCTGGGACCCCTGCAGAGGAGCCTTCCAAGGCCCTCCCTGGCCGCTCCCTGCTCCCTGACCATGCTGTCTGTGTCTTGTTTAGCATGCAGGGCCCTAATGGACGAGGTGGAATATGATGTCACCAAGGCCCGGCACAAGAAGACCAAGGTGGGCTCCTTCCGAATCAACCCTGACGGGATGCAGGAGAGGAGAAAGGTAGCGGAAAAGAAATTATATGCCAGTGTATAATTGCGGATATGGGCAATTACCAACCATTTATCCAAACAGCAGTTGGTCTTAATCTCCTAACCTTTCTCTTGTTCAGGGTATCAGCTCTAAATTGCTTCTGAGTCCTGAGGGACCCAAAGTAATCTTTAAGCTTGAAATTGAAGTATCTCTCTCAGCACCTAAATTTTGTGTCTTGTCAAGTTGGAAGACATTTCAGCCCTGTTGTTCATCAGAATAAAAAATAACACTTCCATGGTTCCTGGGCAAGGCCAGCAGGGGGCCTGGGGCGGTGAAGGGGTGGGCACCCTCCTCTTGGGCTCCTCCTCCATCCGATCTGCAGATTTCTTGTGGGGGGTGCAGGATGCAAGCTCCACCTCCCAGGACAGATTCAGACACTTGGACAAGGGGAAAGAAGCAGCCTTCCTGCTTAAAAACAACTCGAGGGACCTCAGCCTGAGGTTCTGATGTGGGGGGTGGGCTGCCACAGGGGGGCGTGCCACGGGTTTGCCGTGGGCTCCAGTCTCCAGTGTGTTTTAGGGGTCACCAACCTCTCAGCAAGGTGAGAAGTGGCTGCACACAGCCTGTCTTAGTGCCGTCAGCGAGTAGCAGCGTTCAGAGTCCTACCCCAGTGTCACACAGCCACACAAGCTGGCCGGGTGTGGGTCTGGGTTCTTGCAGGTGTCTCCTGCCTCACACGCACCTTGCATTAGAGCAATGCCAAGGGCAGCTTTCTGCATTTCCACCTCCAGGGATGGAGAAGACTCACAGGGCCTGCTGGGGAGTACTGAACTGTGGCAAGAGACAGGCATTCCTTACAGAAAGCAGGCCAGGGCTTCAGTTTGCCCATCATGAGACAGAGCTGGGAGTGCAGGGTCTGCCTGGGATCCTTTGCCTCCCCAAAGGTACCTACAAGGACGGACCTTGGACCTTGGAGAGGCCACCCTGAGGATTT
>PVKS010001090.1:92853-154127 GCA_004027875.1 Aplodontia rufa | reverse complement strand
CTCAGTTTTCTTTTCTTTTCTTTTTTTTTTTAAAAGAGAGAGGGACAGTGGGACAGAGAAAGAATCAATTTATTTAGTTTTTCATGTGGCCTTCATTGCTCTGAAACTTCATTGTGTACGTGGTGTTGGGATCCTCTCAATTTACTTTTTAACTTTTGTTTCCACCCTAAAGTTTTAATCCACTGTCTTCATTTAGCGTAATTTCTTCTTCCTTTCCTTTACCCCTGCCTCCCTCTCTTATCCTTTTAGGTACAGTGACAAAAAATGCTCTAATACTTCCTTTCCTGGATAACTTAAAGTCATTATTGTGAAGTTTGATGATAAAGTCTGTTGTCTTTTTGGCCTTAAGGTTTTATACTTAAGGGGCTGGAGTAGTGGCTCAGAGGTAGAATGCTTGCCTGGCATGCATGAGGACCTGGGTTGGAACTCCAGCACCACATACAGAACTGTCAGGGGGAAAAATGACATGAAAAAATAAAGGGGCTGGAGCGGTGGCTCAGTGGATGTGTAGAGGATTAATTTCATCTCTAAATTGTCTTGAACTTTCCTTATGAATAAACATTTCCCTGGAAGTAGAATCTTTTGGTGGGAGAAACATTTTTTTTCTTTTTTTTTTTTTTTGCACCAGGGATTGAACACAGGGGTGTTTAACCACTAAGCCACATCACTAGACTTTTAATTTCTTGAGATAGGGTCTTGCTAAGCTTCTTAGGGCCTCACTATGCTGCTGAGGCTGGTTTTGTACTTGTGATCCTCTTGCCTCAGCCTCTGGAGTCACTGGGATTATAGGTGTGAGCCACTGTGCCCAGCAGTTCTGTTCTTGTTCCCTGAGGGATTAACCTCCCCTTCCTTCTTTTTGAAAAATAACTTTATTTACTGTGATATAATTTACATACTATATGGCTCAGGTTTTTAAACAGTACTCAACAATGGTCTTTAGCATAAGAGCTGTACCACCTTCACCGTAATCTAATTTTAGAACATTTTCAGGTCCCCTAAAACAAATTCACATAATTTAGTACTTTCCTAATCTCTCCCATCCTAGGAAGCCACTAATCTACTCGTCTTATAGATTTGTATATTCTAGATATTTCATATAAATGGGACTCTAAAGTGCTGTCACTGGTTTCCTTGCTCTTTCATGTCATGTTCTTTTTTTTTTTTTTTTTTTTAAGAGAGAGGGACAGTGAGAGAGACAGAGAAAGAGAGAAACAACTTTATTTAGTTTTTTCACATGGCCTTAGTTGCTCCAACACTCAGTTGTGTACGTGGTGCTGGGGTTTGAACCCGGGTCCTTGTGCTTGCCAGGCAAGCGCCGAAACCGCTGAGCCACCGCTCCAGCCCCCATGTTCTTTTTTTATGCAGCACTAAGGACTGAACCCAGGGCCTCTTACATGTCAAGTGTAACACCTACCATTAAGCTACACCCCCAGCCCTGGTCATTCTGTTGATGGGCATTTGAACAGTTTCCACTTTGGGCTGTGTGCATACACACACACTTGCAAGATCTATACTTAAGACTAGAGTTGTTAGAGAGTATTCCATATTTGTTCAAATTTAATACATGTGATCTTGAAAAATTTCCAAAGAGGTTTTACCAAATAACGCTCCAATAAGCAGTGTATAAGAATTGGTTGCTTCACATCCTTGCCAATACTTGGTATCTTCATTTTTATGTAATGGTATTGCATTATAATTTTATTTGCATTTTTCTGATAACTAGTGAATTATTATTATTATTTTTTTTAAAGAGAGGACAGTGAGAGAGAGAGAGAGAGAATCAATTTTTATTGAGTTTTTCACATGGCTTTTATTGCTCTGACATTTAGTTGTGTACGTGGGTGCTGGTGTTTGAACCTGTATACTTGCGCATGCTGGGCAAGCGCTGTAACCACCAAGCCAATGCTCCAGCCCTGAATTATGTTTATTAGACATTTGTATATTCAATTTTTTGGGGTGCCAATTTAAAGTTTTTTCCCCTTTCCTATTAATATTTTCTCTTTTTCAAACTGTGTTGTAGTTTTTAAAAAATATATACAATCTAGATAAGTGTACTGTGAATTTCTTCTATTCTTTGATGTGTTTTTTTCAGCAACTTAATCCATTAAATTCCATCATCCCAGATGTGAGATATCTATAAACTTAAGAGTAGTAAGTGGTAATTTTTTAAATAAATGAATTTTGAGTTCAATTTTTTTGAGAAATAGGTGAATTATGATATTTGAAAATATGTATTTCCATGGCATCTCAGACTCTGCTGGGCCCCCTCCACCCATTTGTCCCAACTGTTAAGCTACCACCACTCTCCACTCTGTTTCCTTTATTTGCTTTGTCCTTTCATTTTGGTGCTCAAACCTCCAGGCCTTCCCTTGACCTCAACCTGATCTGTCTGTCTGTCTGTCTCTCTCCCACTTCTCTCCTCGGTGGCTCCAGTAAGGGCTATTCACACTGTAGTAGGTTGTCACATCCACCATTGGCCATTGCTTATTGTGTGAGTGACCCCCTCTGACTCTTCTGGAGTCCCTGCCACAGTTTTTCTCTCTCCAGGGATACTGTTCCTCCTGAAAAATCCAAGTGCTAGGTGAGAGAAACCCCCAACCACTGCTGGGTGGTTAATGACTTGCCTTCTTTGAGGAGGTCCATCAATTGCCAGTCGTTCCAGGAACGACCTCAGAGAAACCACACTCTGGTGGAGATGCCCCTTGATTTTGGTCTTTTTCTCCACCAGAGTCCTCGGAGGCCTCCTCAATCCATTTCATCCAACATGGGCCAAACCTTATCAAAGCCTCTATGAGATGCCTCCTATGGGGTGCCTTCACAAACACACCAGACCCTGGCTCTCCAAGTCACAGTTGAAAGACTGATTGTCTTCTCTAATACTTCCTGGCCCTAATACAAGCTGGACAATACTTCCAAATTAGAGATCTTAAATTCTCCACTGCAGTGGTAAATGGTCTGAGGTTCTCTTTGTCCAGGCCTCTTCTCCAGGTTTGGAACCTCTACTACAGCTCTTTTTCCCTGCTCAACTTTCCACATGTTTTTCCTCAATGAAAAATCCCTCAGGGCATCCCTCTTAGGACTCCCCCCACCCTGGACTTTGGGAGTTCTGCTTCCTATCTATTATTGTAAAACCTGTGACTTTGCTGTTAGACCCTGTGTTCATGGACTTCATTCCCCAAATTAGCAAGACAAAATCTACCCATACATCTTCCACATTTACTGGGATTACATTTACAGGAATTTGCTGAGGATATACAGAAAGGTACACCAATATTTTGAAGTATAAAACTTGGGAGAACACTTTACCAAGTTGGAGTTTTCAAGGTTAAAGTAACCTGCAGCAGTTATCTCTTTTCAGACTGCATGATCCCTCCCCCATGGACATCATTTCCAATCTCCTGCCAACCACCATCATGGACCTCTGGACTGCCCTGATGCACAAGATGCCTAGAGTCCATTAAGCTCCAGATGGTCCTGGAAATATGACCCCCTATGCAGCTGCCTCCCAACTTCTACTGAGGCCTCCTAGATAAACCCTCTGGAGAGTTTCCTTGACTGCCACAGACAACACCCACCATCAGCACAAAGTAGCCAGAATGATCATCACCCCTTTACCCTGACAGCAGCCAAGGACCTCTTCAGAGGGGTAAATGAGGCAGGAGACAGATTATCTATAGGCATATAGAAATGGAGACCTCTGAGAATGGGATCCCATCACCCCAGGTTAAAACCCTAGGCATTTACCTGTTTTGGCTGCCTAAACGGAAGGCCCCACTCACACTTGGATGCCCAACTCCAATCCTTGGCAGGTACATCCTAACCAAATTCAATGCCTTCATTCCTACCATACTCCCCACACTGTTATCTCCTTTATCCTCTTATGCTGACTAGAAGCTTTTCCTTCCCTGCTAATGTCCTTGCTAGTGCTCCTCCCTGAGCTGTGGCCCAGCTTGAAAACTTTCAAGCTCACAGTGGCCACCCACTACATTCCTTTTGAAGTTTCCTTACAAGACCCTAACTTCAGCTAAAACAAGTTGTCTCCTTTCACCTTTCTGGCTGCCTGGACAATAACCAACGAATTTTTTTCCTATGCAGAATTAACATGTTTACCCACTAACTGGACAGGAACTTGCCTAGCTCTTTACCTCTTCCCAATACTCTCAACAATTAGCCTTATTGCTGGGTCCTCCCTGTTCAGCTTTTCACTTCCCTTTTACAGTGCAGCATCAACAGCTCTATGGATCAGAGGGTCCAGAACATCCTTCTGATGAGCTCCATTAAAAGTGCTCAATACCAATGTCTACAGAAGTCCTCAACTGATGTCTCCTGTCAGTAGGAAGCAGTTTAAGAGAAATCATCGCCCCTTCAACCTCTTACTTCTTTTCCTATCAGATGAAAAGAAAAAGGCAGGAATGTTGGGTAGAACTTGACCTAGGCAATATCATTTTGACTCTAACAACTCAGAACAAGAACTGCCTAATCCCTAAACCCTAGACCCACCTACAATACTCCACCATCATGCAAAGAAACCCTAAACAATCATCATAAGAAAGGACCCTTCCCTGACAACTCCCTAGCAATGCCCTAATCCTATTTTCCCTCAGGTCCTCTATATCTATCCCCAATCTGTACTGGGCCCACCTCTGCAGGTTTGTCCTAAATAAACTTGTTAGTGTTGGGAAAAAAATACACAACTCTCTCTATATGACATCTAAATTATATATTTATTTCCAACCTATTTTATTTTTAAAGAGAGAGAATTATGTTTTTCATGTAGGTTTATTGCCTCGGCACTTTGTTGTGTATGTGGTGCTGAGGTTTGAACCCATGTCCTTGTGCAAGCCAGATAAGCACAGTAACTGCTCAGCCACCTGGGCTCCTCCACCCTATTTTAATGCACCTGTGTCAATTTTGTTGATTTGCAGAACTGACAACTTGAGGATTAATATCTTGGTGAATAAAAGTTATTAACTATCATAATTCATTATATCGTTTCCTTCCTTTATGGTCATTTAGTCCATTCCAAGAGTGTGATGCCATTTCTGTGTTCTCTTTAACACTTAAATAAGCAACCTCTCTGCAGTGAGGCAGAGGTGAAGATCCCTGCATCCCCAGTGCCATAAGGATAGTCAGCTGATCTATAGCTAATTATTAAAAAGACTATCCTTTCTGCATTGCATTGCAAGGTCACTTTTGTCATAAATCAGATAACCATATAGGTTTGTTTCTGTTTTTGGACTATTTTATCACTCTTTGATATATTTGTCCATCTTTGTGCCAGTATCACCATTTTAATTTTTAGAGGCTGTGTTACAGTACATGCTTGGTACTGAGGCCCTGGGTACCATCCTCAGCACCAAAAACTATGATGATGATAAAATAGAAAAAACTAGCTTTTGTTATCTGGTAACAAAGTTGCCCAGCTTCATTCCTCTTTAATTCTTAGTTCTTTTTTTTTTTTTTTTTTGTACTGGGTATTGAATCCAGGAGTGCTTAACCACTAATTTACCACCACTATCCCTAAAGAGAGAGGGACAGTGAGAGTGAGCGAGAAAGACAGAATCAATTTTTTTTTAGTTTTTCATGTGGGTTTTGTTGCTTGGACACTTTGTTGTGTATGTTGTGCTGGGGTTTGAACCTGCATACTCACACAATGCAAGGCAAGTTCTGTAACTGCTGAACTACCTATGGCTCCAGACCCATAAAATAAATTATTTTTAAAGACAGGGCTTTGCTAAGTTGCTGAGGCTGGCTTTGAACTTTCAATCCTTCTGCCTCAGTCACCTAAGCATCTGGGAATACAGGTGCCACCATGCCTAGCAGCTTCTTGGTTCTTTTTGATGTTTTGCAGCATTTCACATAGATTTTAGAATCAATTTGTCAACCTACACACAACACATGAATGTACACTCACCCACAAACTCCTACTAGATTTTTATTGGTATTGGTAAATCTCTGTATTTCCCAAATCATGGAACTGACATTCCATGTCTTTTTGGGTCTTCTTTTCTTTTTTTAAAGAGAGAGGGACAGTGAGAGAGACAGAGAGAAACATTTAGTTTTTCACATGGCCTTAGTTACTCCAACACTTACTTGTGTACATGGTGCTGGGGTTTGAACCCGGGTCCTCGTGCTTGCCAGGCAAGCGCCGAAACTACTGAGCCACCACTCCAGCCCCTTTCAGTTTTCTTTTAATTCTGTACAATTCAGTTGCACAGTTCTTGCACATCTTTCCTCAGATTAGTAGGTATTGGATGCTTTACAAAAGGTAAATGGCATCACTTAAAAGCTTAAGTGGTATTGCTGGTATATAGAAGCTGGAAACCCAGCTACTCAGGAGGCTGATACAGGAAGAACATGGAAGTTCAAAGTTAGCCTGGGCTACTTAGCAAAGACAGTTGTCTCATAAACATACAAAAAAAAAAAAAAAACCCACCAAAATGAGGGGGGACAGCAGGGATGAAGTTCTGTGATAGGTCCTGAGTTCAATCCCTAGTACTGCAAAAAAAAAAAATTTTTTTTTTTGAATGCTGAGGGAATAAACGAAGGTATGAAAAGTAAATTTTCTCCCTCCAGTAACTCTTGAAGATGTAATGGGTGTCAGTAAACCCTGGGGGTATGATAGCAAATAAAGTAGAGGTTTCTCACTTCAGGGTTTAACTCTCCAATTTTAGGTTTCATCCTTTAACTGTAATAATGAATCTCTAACAGAGGACAGAATGATTTACCAGCAGTGTCTAACTGTAATGTGAGCATCCTTAGAAATAAAAAAGCTTGGTGACTCTCACCCTTCTCATCCACATGTTTCACTTTACGTTATATTTCATTTATGCTTTTAATAAACAGAAGTCTCATACACATTCAAGTTGGGTATTCACATGTATATTGAAAAATCTTTTATTTCCCCCATTGAAATGGTCACAAAGGTTTGTACAGTAGGCCTATATAATTTTCTTTTTCTCCCAGGTTGGAAATCCACAATATTTTTTGTAGCAAAACCGAAGTATTTCTTCGCCTTCCTAACCTTCCTGTATTTGTTAACATGTTAGTTCCAAGACAACGTATGCAGTCCATATACAATGAACTCCTTTTGCAATGCTTTCAAATTAATTCCTTTCTCTGGCCCATTATTCTGATCTAAACTATTTTAAGTGGTTAATGTCATCAGTGAATTAAGACAATGTTGTGATTCACAATGTTGGTATCCCTCTTTCCTGTTTCAACCTGGCTTTCATATTTAAATACTTATTAAAATATTATAATGACAGTTATCTCTGTACCCTACTTTCCACTCTTCCCAATGAACACTCTCAGGTCTAGTTGTATTGAGGTTTGCTCACAGTAGATGTTCATGTCCATCTCAGGTGCCCTCACTGCCCCATCAATTTGTATCTTGTGCTTTCCTCAAAGGCAGCTAAAATGGCCTTTTCTGAGATTTTATTTATTTTTTTTTTGGAAAAATATTGATTCTACATCATCCCTTGGTTCTAAATGCCTTAACAATTCAAGATGCGTTTCACACTGTTGCATTCATTCATGTGTTGCATTGATTTGCTGTGTGTCCCCCTCCCCCTCTTAAAAATGCTATTTTTAGAGGATGGAAAGGTGGCTCAGTAGTTATGGATCATGCCTGGCATGCACAAGTATGGGGGTTCAAACCTCAGCACCACTGTACACAACATGAAGTCTCGGAGCAGCAAAAGCCACGTGAAAAACTAAATAAAATTAGTTCTTTCTCTATCAGAAGTCCCTCTTAAAAAAATGCTATTTTTAATGCTTAATAGAAAAGGGCACATAAAACTCAGTAATTTCTTACAGTAACTTTATGGACAAGTAGTTAACTTTAGAGGTTTAAATTGATGGTTAAAAAGCAATTTTAAGTCATGTGTTGTGGGGTGTGCCTGGAATTCCAGCTACACTTCAGAAGGTCTAGGGCAGAAGGGGCAATTTAAGAAGACCCTGTCCTGAAAAGGGTTGGGGATGTAGCTCAGCAGGAAAGCACTTGCTTACCATGTGCAAGTCCCTGGGTTCAGTTCCCTGAGGAAAACATCAGTGTATTGGTGACTATTAGCTATGACAGCTGGAATTTCACATTTTATAGTTATGTCTCAGTAGTATGTCTACTTCTGTGCTTTTATCAATTATTCATAATTGTTTTTATTTGCACAGATTGCTTTTTTCTCATTATTTGTAGCTTCCCTCCCTCTACATGTATTACCCAACCTTGACATGGTTCAGAATGTGTGACTATAGTTATAGGTGGTGAAATCACGGGCTAAATTAGAACTCTGAAGAGTCATTAAAAATATTTAGTCATTTAAAAAAATGTCTTTAAGGTGGGGATGGAGCTTTGTGGCAGCGCGCTTCCTAGCATTCTCATGGCCCAGGTTCGACCCCAAACACAGACTCCCTCCCCAAGTCTTTAGAAATATGAAAAAACATTTCTCTAGACATCTGACCCAATAGTTCTTGGTTTTTAAAAATCCTAGTCTGAACTTTCCAGATGGAATCTCGGTTAACGTCGGTGAGTAGTATTTTGCCTTACAAATAATATGCATTCTATTAGATAAAAATTGGAATAGCTTAACATCGCTGCTAGATGAAGCAGGTGGGGAGACTGGATTTTAAGCACCTCTCTTAATTCCTCCAGGCTGAGGCAGCTGGCCCCAAAATCGCTTGAAATAACTGGGCAATGTCATCTTCGCTAACTTAGCAGAAACGACAGCGCGCGGCGAGCGCGCCTCACTCTCCTGATTAGATTTCTAACCACGACGCGTGCTGGGAACCCCAGCATCGGAAGGGTCTGAGAACGCGGTCGCTGTAACGTCGCCCTTTCCCGGGTTTCCAGGCGCCGGAGCCGCCCACGACGCGGGCCAGGTGCAGCCGGCGGGGGACGCTGCCGCGCGGCCCCGGCCCCAACGGTCCGCGCGCTTCGGGTCCGCGGGCGCCACCCCGAGCACAGGCCGCCGGGTCCTCGGCTCCCGCGGCGGGAGAGGAGTGCGGCGGTTAAAACCGTTACCACTCGGAGTTTTGAACTGGTTCAAACTTGGCTCTAGCTCCCGCCCCGCCCCCGCCCGGGAACTCCGAGACGACGGTTCCCGCCAAGAGCCGCGAGCGCGTCGTCCCGCCCTCCGGCGGGTTCCCGCCACCCCGTCCCCCCGCCCGCGGCGGGCTTCGGGCCCCGCCGAGCGCCCCGGTTCCCGCCAGCCTGCCCACCGCTTTCCTGAAAGGCGCCTTGCGTTCTGCGAAAGAACAAAGAGGCGGCGGCAGCAGCACTTCCACACCGCGAGCCGCGTTCCTCAGCGCGAGCCGCGCCGCCCGCGCACGCGCCGCCCGCGAGCCCCGCGCGCACTCAGCGCCTCGGAGCCCGGCGGGCCCTGTGATTGGACGGGCGCCCGCTCGCATCCCGCCAATCGGGGCGGCGCTTGATTGGACTGGGGGGGCCAAATAAAAGCGATGGCGATTGGGCTGTTGCGTTTGGCGCTCGGTCCGGTCGCGTCCGACACCCAGTGGGACACAGAAGGCTGTGGAGCCCCGGCGGCGGCGGCGCGCGGGAGCGGGAGCGGCGCGGTTTGGCGCGCGGGACGAAGGTAACGCGCGCTGTGGGCGGCCGGCCGGCGAGACTCCTGAGCGCGACCCGGGGCGGCGGCGACGCCGGGACCTCCCCGCAGCTGCCCGGCTGATCCCCGGCATGGCCCGAGCGGGAATCTCCCGGGCGCCGCTTTTGTAGGCGCCGGAGTGGGTGAGGGGAGACCCCCTCGGAAGGGGCTGTGAGGCGCGGGGAGGGCTGGCGGGACCCCGCGAGTGGACAGCGCCGAACACCCCCACCCTGGAGATGCGGGCGCGGGGCGGGGGGCTCCCGCCCGGCGCTCGCGCCCACCCGGGCCGGGAGCGTTCCGGTGGCCGGTCCGGAGTGGCAGCCCCGAGCCTCGCGTCTCCTTTGTGTGGCGGGGCGACGGAGGGTCCGGGTGGGACGGGACACACACACAAGTTGGTGGCACCGCGCCGCCAGCCCGCTCTCAGACAAAGGGCGGACTGTGCCTCCGGAGGGCTCCGTGCGAGGGGGGGCGCGACACTCGGGTCCCGCCGCGGCGGGCGGGGGCGTGGGCCGGCGTGGGCGCGGGTGGGCAGGGCTGGCCCCCGCCCGCCGGCACCTCCTCCCCGCGCCTGGCCGCGGCGAGACGGCGTGCGCGGCGTGGGACACAGGGCTGGCGGCTGGCGCCTCCCGGGGGCGGCCCGACCCTCCGGTCGCGGGTCGCGGGTCCCGGGTCCCGGGCCGCGCTCGAGCTTGCCTGGCTCTGTGCTAAGTTGGAGGCAAGAGTCGAGCCGCCCTCCCTCTCTCGGTGGTGCTGGCTTGGAGGGCTTTCTGCTGGGTCCCACTTGGCCAGTGTTCCCCGCCACCCACCGGGGATGCGCGCCGCGGGGCTACTTTTCGAAAACGCGAGGGACGAGAAGCTCGGTGTTGGTCTTTGGGAAAACTTGGTGAACGCCTTTTGAGTTCCCACTTCGTAAAGAATCGTTATCCTAAAAAAAAACAAAAAACGACAAATGACGGGCTGTTTTGGGCAACTTGTGTGACACATCTGAGAATGGCGACAGGTGGTAACGAAAGCAACTGTCATTTAGCGATTATTTCCCAAATCCCGGGGGGATTGAAAGAGGATGTGGGAGAAATAGGTGATCGGAATAAAGTGCCCATGACGAATGTGGGTTTAGACCATACGGTTAGCCATTTCTTATTAATTGGTCTCTTTTTCGTGAACAATAGCATTGGTGAGTCAGAAAAGACTGGATGTACAAATGTTTGTTGCCTAAGAAATTGAATGTGTGTCGCCCACAGTTCAACTAAACTTCCTTTGTTTATCACACAGGATCTGTAAAATCTAAATTCATTTGAAAGTAAAAATCTGTCTTTGGTTCTTAATATTTTACTACAAGGTTTACTTTCTAAGGTTTCAAGAAAGTCGTTATCAATTTAATTGTATGGTAGTAATGTCACATAAAACACTTGAAAAATAAACTTCTAAAAACACTAATGCTGGCAGAGTTGAATGTAGTTTATGCTTCTAGGGGTTTTGGGGTTTATTTTCCATTACTCTTCATTCATGAGCATTAGGAGCTAATTTATACTTAGGAATAAAATGCAGAACAGGTGTGTAATCCTGGTTTAGTCATAATTTGATTGGCAAGAAAACTAAAGCATGTAAGATGTATTTTAATTTCCTGTTCATGATCTCAGAAGTTAGGAATAGATGGGATTCTAGTGTTAGATACAAAGAATCCTGTTCTCTGTTTTTGAAGGTGTGTTGGGAATGTGATGTTTAAAGTCCCAAAACCACTTAGGAAGATTCCACTGGAAATTCTTTTGTTTGAAGTGAATATATACCAAGAAAAGAAATTAGGAACATAGGCTCTCTTCTGGTTACATTGTTTCCTCTGGTGGAAGACATGACCTGTGCATCTGCTAATGTATGGTTTCACACAAATGGAGACAAAGAAATGCTGTGTAAAAATGGGTATTGCATCAGTTTTGTAGTGTTGAACATTGTCACGCAGACATTCCAGGTGTTAGCTGTATTGGGGTTGTAAAATAAGGCGTATTTTATATTAACTACTAATATTTGTGCTTAAAAAATCTTATTGAGAGTCTTGTCCATTCTGAGATGAGCTAGTTTTGCAAATTTTTGGCTGAAATTTGGGTATTTTAGGATTTAAAAATTCTCATTTTGCTTTTATATATTCTGTATTTGATATTTGGTTTCTTTGTCCTTGCTGTAAGCTATTTTTTAAAGAAGTCTCTGGTGAATTCGATATTTTGTTTTAAATTATTTTGTATAATTGAGAGTTTATTTAGTTTAAGTAGCAGTGATTGAAAAGAAAAACACTTGTTGATTTAGTGTAGTTAAACAAATAGTTCTTTTTTGTAGTCTTTGTCTTGCATAGATATATGTGATCATCTTCCTGTTTTTGTCATTTAAAAATTTCAGACCAATTTCTCCAGGTTATTCTGGCGTTTTTCCTGGATATCTTCTGTCCTTTGAGATGATATGCTCAAGAAGTACAAATTTGTTTCAGTATTGGCTTTTAAATAAGAAATTATTAAGAAAGTTGATCTCAGGGTTGGCAGTGGTGGCTCAGCAGTTAGGGCACTTGCCCTCCTATGCGCAAGAACACGGGTTCAAACCCACGTACACAACTAAGTGTCAAGCAATGAAAGCCATGTGAAAAACTCAATAAAAATTGATTCTCTCTCTCTCACTGTACTTCTCTCTTTAAAAAAAAAAGTTGATCTGATTTTAAAAAACCAACAATGGAAAAATCTGCTGATATTTAATGAGTTATGGGGTCAATTAGAAATGATTCATGAATTAGCTTTGAAGTCTATGTCAGTGTAGATGATGAAATTTTTTTTCTCTGCATTCAGAAAGAACTATGTGGGGCAATGAAACGTTTGGGGGAGCACATGGAGAGGTACAGTTCATTAAATTCCAAGGAAGGTTCATCAGATGATGTGCCTTACCTTGCAGAGGCCTTCCCTGAATTCCCAGGCACTCTTGAGTTCCCACAGGGCTTTGTTCCCACTTTTATTATAGCTTGTATCAAACTGCATTGTAATCACTTGTTCATTCATCCCTCACTCTCACTGCTGGCTCTGTAAGTGCCTCAAGCCAGAGGCTCTTATTTTCCTTTGTATACCTATCATCTAGTTTGGTAGTTGCTAGAGAATGGGGATTTTAATAATTGAATAAATTAAGGAAACATGAAAGATGTAGTGAAATAATTTGACAAAGGAACTTGCAAAGCAAACAGGATTTATTAATATTTATATCATGAGGCACTTTGGAAGGTGTTTTCCACCCTCTTTGGGAGGTAGTGATTACAAAGAATAATAATTGTCAAGGTAAATCAGTTCCAACATTTTTCCTTGTTATAATATTCTATGATATAATGAAACTTGTATATTCTTTAGGTACAACTATTGGTATTCATATTGGTATTTCACGCAACTAGAGAGAGCCTTGTTGAACCTTCTGGATATCTAGCATATAGTATTTGCTTGATTTGATATTGATAGTGGTAATCCTTGTACAGAAGTGTGAGGAATGGTAAGAGCAAGAGCATATCATAATTGGAAGGTGTTTTATTAGAATTAATGAGTTCTGTTTTAGAATAATTTGACATAGATTTTAAAGCTAAACCCAACAAGGTTAGTGATAACGTAGTTATGGATCACTTGGGATTCTTTTAAAATGATATAGTTTACGTGAATTCTGTAGTATCTCAAATATTAAGTTGATAAGCTTCTAAAATGATGTACAGTTCCATACTTTGCCACTTGTTGGAAAAATATGACAAAAATGAAATGAAAAAAGGAATTAGAGTTGTTCATTATATACTGAAGTTTGTTTTTTTAAGAGGGACAGTGAGAGATAGAGATATTCAGTTTTATTTAGTTTTGCATGTGGCTTTCAGTGCTTCTAGACTTCGTTGTGTACGCGGTGCTGGGGTTTGAACTTGGGTGTTTGCACATGCCAGGCAAGCGCTGTAACTGCTAAGTCACCGCTCCAGCCCTGTATACTGAAGTTTATAGTTAATGATGGACTAGATGTATACGATTTGGTAAGGTAATGTTGTCGAGTGACATTGTGACCATCTTAGTTTATATAAATATGCCCTGGGATGATCACACAATGACAAAATGGCCTAGTGATGCATTTCTAAGAATGTGTTCCTGAGGCTTGGAGTGGTGAGTCAGAGGTTACTGTGCTTGCCTGGTTTGAACCCCAGGAACATGTACACAATGAAGTGTTGGAGCGATGAAAACCAGATGAAAAACTAAATAAAATTGATATATTCTCTCTCTTGCTCTCTCACTGTCCCTTTCCCTAAAAAAAAAAAAAGAAATGTATTCCCCTCGTTAACAACACATGAATGTAACATTGAAGTGCCTACTATTTGCCAGATGCTTTGTTTTTTGTGGTAATAGTCATATTGGGTGCTTTATTTTTAATTCTTATAAAAATCTACCCTTCATCTATTAAATGATGAAAACAAATATTTAATGTGCATTCACTAAGATATTCTGACATAAAAGGAATGAAATTCTGGTACATGCGATACAACATGGATGGACTTTGAGGACATTATGCTAAGTGAAATATGCCAGACACAGGCCTTTTGTACAGAAAGCACACAAAACTTGAATGATTTCATTTGTCTAGAATAGGCAACTTCATAGAGGCAGGGAGTAGAGTAGAGATTATCAGAGACAGAGAGGAGAGGTGAGTTATTGTTTAATGGATATAGAGTTTGTGTTTAGAATGATGACATAATACTGGAGATGGATGGTGGGGATGATGGATGAATGGTTGAACGGTACTTTGTATAGTTGACCCTACTCGCGCATAGTTTGTGTTTCCATAGATTTGACCAACTGCTGGTTGAAAATATTATCAAAAAATGGTGTTCTGAACATGTACAGGTTTTTTTTTTTTTCTGCTGTTGTTCCCTAAACACATAGTGTATCAACTATTTACATAGCATTTGTATTAGGTATTACAAATAATCCATTAGTCAAACTTGGTGGTAAACCACTGTAATCATGACTACTTGTGAGGCTGAGGCAGGAGGATTGCTTGAGATTGTGAGGTTGACACCAGCCTTGGCAGCATGGCGAGACAGGAGGATGTGTGTGTTCTGTGCGGATACTGTTCCATTTTATCTAAGGGATTTGAGTGTCTGTGGATTTGGGCATCCGAGGAGGGTTCTCGAACTTAGCCTTTTAAGATACCAAGCGACAGATGTACTTACTGTCACTGAGTTGGACATTTAGAAATGGCTAAAATGATAAATATTATGTATTTTACTCAGTACAAAACTTAATACACTCTGCAAACATGTATGGTAATGAAACTGAAGGAAACTAGAAGGGTTAAGAACTTGTTTAGGATTATTGAGCTGGGAATTTGCAGTCAGGATCTAAACTTTGTTCTCTTTGACTTCATATTATGTACTCCATGTTATCTGCTGGGTTACTGGATATTAAAAATGTATCACCTCCAAGAAGAGTGAGTTCATTTGAATGCAAATGTTACATTTAAAAGGAGATCATTGTAGTTTTTAGACTAAACGATTGTGAGGATTTCAGCGATCTCTTTAATAGTATGCATTTATGGGAGGTATATTATAAGGTGGTTGCTTGAGTTTCAGTTCCTGAGCTACCAATTTCTTTTCTTTTTTTTTTTTTTAAAGAGAAAGAATCGATTTTATTTAGTTTTCCTGTGGCCTCTGTTGCTCCGACACTTTGTTGTGTACATGGTGTTGGGGTTTGAACCTGCATCCTCGCTTTGTTGTGTACATGGTATTGCCAGGCAAGCTCCATGACTGTTGGGCCATCTCTCCAGCCCTGGATGTTGTCCCCTTTTCTTTTCTTTTTTCTTTTTTTAAATAGGGAGATGGACAGTGAGAGAGAGAAAGACAGAATCAATTTTATTTAGGTTTTCATGTGGCTTTCGTTGCTCTAACACTTCGTTATGTATGTGGTGCTGGGGTTTGAACCCCTGTATTCCTGCATGCCAGGCAGGCACTGTGTCTGCTGAGCTACTGCTCCAGCGCCGGGTGTGGTCCTCTTGATGTCTGAGTTTTCCTGTCTGTAAATTGGTGACAGTAATGATAACATCCAACAAAATAAACAAAGTGGTTGTGAAGATTAAAGGAATTAATATTCATCAAACCCTTAGAACCCTCGCTCGAACTTTGATAAATTATTATTAGTTATTATTATTTTTTTTAAAGATGGAGAGAAAATCAACTTTATTTTTCCATCTGGCCTTTGTTTCTACGACACTTAGTTGTATATGTGGTGCTGGGATTTGAACCTGGGTCCTCACGCATTTTAGGCAAGAGCCCTAACTGTGAAGCCACTGCTCCATCCCCTTATTAGCTTTATTGTTGCACTGGTATTATTTTTTAGCTAACATACTTTTTCATTAGTTATACCAAAACATTTCTCAAGTTTAAATGTGTGCATAGAGACTGATATAAAGAAAATGGTGCTACATATGTTTTATCTATTTCTAGAAATGTCTATTGGTTAAAAGTAATGTGTTCAGTTTACAACACTGAAACAGTTTAGATATTTTTATGATGAAGGATTTCTTTTTTTTTTTTTTAAAGAGGGACAGTGAAAGAGAGAGAAAGAGAATCAACTTTATTTAGTTTTTCATGTGGCTTTCACTGCTCCTACACTTCTTGTGCATGTGGGGCTGGGGTTTGTTGAACTCGTGTCCTTGTGCATGCCAGGCAAGCACAGTAACTGCTGAGCTATCACTCAGTCCAAGATGAAGGATTTCTTCTTCTTTTTTTTGTCTAAAAAGAGAGAGGGACAGTGAGAGAGAGAGAGACTGAAACAATTTTTATTTAGTTTTTCCATGCAGTTTTCATTGCTCTGAGACTTCATTGTGTATGTGGCGCGGGGGTTTGAACTTGTGCACCTGTGTATTCCAGGCAAGCGCTGCAACCACTGGGCCACTGGTCTAGCCCCAAGATGAAGGATTTCTTGATATCTGTAATCCCATTATTAGTTATATATTCCACCCAAACTTTTCCCCAGAGTGTTCATATATGTATCTTTACAGATATGTTATAAAAACAAGATCTAGTTATTTAGTTTTAACACTTTTTTTTTTTTGGCCTGTGCAGAGAAATCTGTTTCATTAAAATTGGCTGGTGTTTCTCTTAGGGCTTGCTCTGTGCTTCATACTTGTTCTAAGTGCTGTATGTTCATTTACTTTACGTAGATAACCTTAGTAACACTAGAGATGGAGAGATAAGGCAACAAAAACTACAGGTGGTCGAGGAAGGAGTTAATCTGGGCACTTTGGTTTTAAAGTTCTTATCTCATCCAGGGTTGTTTGTTTTGGGTAATGTTGGGCATCAAACTCAGGGCATCCCCCCATTGCTAGGCAAAGCACTCTCCCATTGGGTTACACCCTCAGCCTGGGGTCCTTTTTTGTAAGGCTGACAAGCTAGTAATTTTAACACTCTCCCCTCAGAAAAAGAGTCTATAAAGGGATATTGGCTGTGGACCTGCCAAGCTGAAAGACCAGTAGCGTTTTACAGAAGTTTGCTACCTCCTGCGGTAAGCTGTCAGGCCTTGTATCTTTGTGAGTGGCATGCACAGTATTCCACTTTACAAACATATTGTCATACAGTAAGCCAATCCTCTAGTCCTACGTGGTGGACATTGGTTTTTCTCCTCAAATAAAATGAACATCCTTGCAGCTTTGAGCATTTCTGTGAGAACTTTATAAGATTATGTACATTTCAAGTTTAATAGGCATTTTCAAATTGCTTTCTAAAAAGGTATTAATCTTTTAGTAACAAAGTTGTTTATTGAAGTATAATTAACATTGCCATCATCTCATCATTCTGATGAGATTTCTCCTTTCACCAATTTCATGTAAATGCAGCTATACTGTATACATTATTTTGTGACTGGTTTCTTTCATCTAGCATGTTTTTGAAATGTCTGTGTTACATAGCTTATATCATCAGTTATTTTTTTAGTTGAGTGGTATCCATGGTATGAATACATTACAGTTTTTTTACTTCATTTATCTGTTGATGGGTATGTGGGGCCATTTTCAGTTTTTGGCTATTAATAAGCTGATGACCATTTGTATCTTCACTGGACATATGTTTTAGTTCCTCTTGGCAAATACCTGGGAGTTGGATTGATGTGTTATGCGATAAATATTGATTTTACTTTGTAAGAGACTGTCCAACTGTTTTCCAAAGTGGTTGTGCCATTTACATTGAAAGTTGCAGTTGTAGTTGTGAGCACACAGGGGCTGGAGTTTCTCCATCCTCGCCAACCTGAGTATTGCCAGTCTCTTAAGTGGTGGCTATCTAATGAGTGTAAAGGATCTCACTGAGGTTTGTTTTTTTTTTTTTAAAAGAGAGAAACAACTTTAGTTTTTCACATGGCCTTAGTTGCTCCAACACTTAGTTGTGTACATGGTGCTGGGGTTTGAACCCGGGTCCTCGTGCTTGACAGGCAAGCGCTGAAACCACTGAGCCACCGCTCCAGCCCCCTTGCTGAGGTTTTAACCTGCATCTCAGATCAGTAATGTTAAATACCTTCTCATATACTTATTGGCCATTGGCATTCAGTTTTGTTCTGTTCAAGTATTTTGCCCATTTAAAAAATTGGATTGTCTCTTTCAGTTGTTGATCTTTATATTTTCTGGGTACATGTTCTCTGTCAGATTGTATTAGCAATATTTTATCTATAATGTTTTAGCTTAAATTTGGCTAAATTATGTGACAATCAACTTATCCTTAATTCATAAGCCATTTAATATTCAGTGTAAAAATGTCATGCACTTGAAGAAAGACAATAATAAAAAGGACATTTATATATTCTAATGTATAATAGCATGAAGAATTTTGAAATTAAATTAATTTTGAAAGTGGCAATTCTTTTAAGTTTTCATTTTGCATAATTTATACCTTGATATTTATTATCGAAACCTTAAATATTTTCTTCAAAGCATAAATAAGAATGTTATAAGTGATTAAAAGTAACCTTGATCTTAATCTTTTTTTTTTTTTTTTAAAGAGGGACAGTGAGAGAGAAAGAGAGAATCAGTTATATTTAGTTTTTCATGTGGCTTTCTTTGCTCTGACACTGCATTGTGTATGTGGTGCTGGGGTTTGAACTTGCATCCTCACAAATGCCAGGCAAGTGCTGTAACCGCTGAGCCACTGCTTCAGCCCCAATCTTAGATTTTAAAGATCTACAATTGAATGAGGCAATCCATTTTTTAAATGGGTAAAATACTTGAATATAATACTGGATCTTAGGGTCTGGAGCAGTGCCTCAGCTGAAGCCAGCTTTCTGGGCAGTTTACAGAACAGCCCAGACTAGCCTCATTTCTAGTATTTTTCTTTTTTCTGCCTGCCTGCCTCATTTCTGGTATTTTTCTTTTCCCTCCCTTTCTCCCTTCTTGTAACAGGGATTGAATCCAGAGGGGCTTAACCACTAAGCCATATGCCTAGCCCTTTTTATTTTCTATTTTCAGACAGGGTCTCATTGAGCTGCTGAGGGCCTTGCTAAATTGTTGTGGCTGGCTTTGAACTTGTGATCCTCCTGCCTCACCTCCTGAGTTGCTGGGATTATAGATGTGTGCCATGGTGCCAGGCTTCATTTCTGGTATTTTCTTTTACCTTTCCTCTACTGGTCTCAATTGGTCTTCTTACCAGTCTAGGAGATTCAGCACCAATGAGTACTCCTGATGGATGATGATCATCATGAGATTAAATAGGTGTTTTATTTTAAAGAGATCTCTTTCTGAACCTTCTCCTTGCAATTTTAGCATCTCAAGACACTGGGCTATGGCTCAAAATGCCCCATTCCCTGTCCTAGCTACACTGGACAGACAGCTTCCTCTTAGAAGTACCATAACACTTGTATTGCTTGGTTGTGTTTTCTTCTCTCCCTGAATCCTTCATTTTAAGCTTTATTTGGCCTATCTGTATGGCAGAGCTTGGAAAAGGGCTTTGCATATTATAGATACTGATGCAATTCTGGTATGATTATTTACCAGATTTTTGTGGGTCAGAGCCCTGAATATTTGGGAGACTTTTTCCCTAGCAGAAGTATAAATAATGATTTAATACTACCCCTTCCCTTTAGAGTCTGAAGGATCTATGGAGTGAGTTTTGCATGTCTCTGCTCTATCATCGTGTGAACTTTGCTGCCTCCATATTATTACAGAATTTTAAATTTGGGTCTTTAGTAGACTTAAAGTCAGAAAGCTTGAGGAACTCTGATGCAAAAAGTGAATGAAGATCATGAAATGATACATCTAAAAAATTATCTCATGATTTTTCATTGCTGAGGTGCGTTCACAGGAAATAATTTTTTGCAGAGCATATCAAGATGTCTCTAGAAAGTTAAAAAAAAGAGTGTCTAAAAAACAAAACATGACTTTTATTCATTTTAGTGCCTTCATTTTTTAGTACTAAAGATCATCTGAAAAATGCTTATAAGCAAAATACAAAAATCTAAGAAAATTAGTTGCTTTTTCTTTAAACAGTTGAAGCATTTCAGTCATCACTAAGATAATATTTGCATTTTTTGATGTCATAAGTCTATAGTAAAATTTCATCATATTGTATTTGTAGGTAGGAGTACCAACTATGTGCCTGTAAGTCAGAACTAGTTAGTATTTATTGGGAATCTGCTCTGTGCCTAATATATATGTAGTCCCTAAGTGAAATGTTTTGCTCTTTTTGTTAAAAAAAAAATATATATATTATATATATAACAGGGCTGGGGATGTAGCTTAGTGGTACTTAATATGCATGAGGCTGTTGGATTCTATCCCCAGTACCACAAAACAAACATACAAAGCAAAATAAAAAAATGAATCCCTCCATAACATTAATTAGACCACTTCCACCATTTTAAGTGTATAGTTTAGTGGTATTAAGTATATTCATATTGTTGTGCAACAGCTATTATTTTTTTCTTTACCCAACCATTGGCAAGCACCTTTTTTAGTTTCTGTGATTTTGACTACTTTAGTAGGTACTTCATGAGTGATATGTACCATGTCTGCTCCTGGCAGTTGGCTTATTAATGTTCTTGAGGTTCATCCATGTTGTAGCATGTGTCACAGTTTCCTTTTTTAAAAAGGACTGGGGGCTGGAGCAGTGTCTCAGTGTTTATGGTGCTTGCCAGGCATATGCGAGGACCTGGGTTCAGACCCCAGCACCTCGTACTTAATGAAGTGTCCAACTAGTGAAAGCCACATGAAAAACTAAATAAAGTTGATTCTCTTAAAAAAAAAGACTGTGTTCTATTATATTTGTATATCACATTTTAAAATCTTTGTTCATCTCTTGATGGACATTTGGGTGACTTCTCAACTGTTTTGAATAGTGCTTTAGTGATTTTTTTTTTTAAACAGATAGGGACAGAGAGAGAAAGAGAATCAATTTTTTATGTAGTTTTTTATGTGGCTTTCGTTGGTCTGATACTTCATTGTTTACATGGTGCTGGGGTTTGAACCGGAATACTTGTGCATGCCAGGCAAGCTCATGACCATGGAGCCACTGCTCCAGCCCCTGCTTTAGTGAATGTTGATGTACAAATATCTCTTTGAGTTCCTGCTTTGCATTTTTTTTTTTCAGAGGGAGAGGGACAGTGAAAGAGACAGAGAAAGAGAGAAACAACTTTAGTTTTTCACATGGCCTTTGTTGCTCTAACACTTAGTTGTGTACGTGGTGCTGGGGTTTGAAACCCGGGTCCTCGTGCTTGCCAAGCAAGCGCCGAAACCGCTGAGCGACTGCTCCAGCCCTGCTTTGAATTCTTTTGGTCATATACCCCCAAGTGGAATTGCTGGGTCTCTTGGTAATTCTATTTTTAATTTTTTAATGAACTCCCATACTGTTTTCCATAATGAATGTACTATTTTATACATTCCTACCAACAGTGAATAGGAGTTTCTTTTCAGTTTCTCCACATCCTTGCTAACACTTTTTTTCTGTTTTGATGGAGACCATCCCAAATGGGTATGAGGCTCTATCTCATTGCGTTTTGCATAATGGATATTTTGCATCTTTATGTATGTTTATTGGCCCCAAACATTTAATTAACTTTTGTTTTTAAAGAGAGAGGGACAGTGAGAGAGAGAGAGAGAGAGAGAGAGAAATAATTTTTTAGTTTTTCATGTGGATTTTGTTGCTTTGATACTTTGTTGTGTACGTGGTGCTGGGGTTTGAACAGGCGTACTCGTGCATGCCCGGCAAGCGCTGTAACCTCGGAGCCACTGTTCTAGCCCTACATTTTACTTTTTAATTTGTTTAAAAACATGTCTTTTAATTATTTAAAAGTTAAATACCATACACTGATTATCAAGTGGGGAAAGTAGCATTTTTGTCCTTATGAACGTGATAAAAGATTCTATTTAATGAACTTTATAAGTTTTTTCATTATTTTAATTTTTTTGGTGCCAGGGTTTGAATTCAGAGGTGTTCAGTCACTGACCCACATCCCCATCCCCTTTTATATTTTGAGACACAGTTTCTTGCTAAGTTCCTTAGGGCCTTGTTGAGTTTGGCTTTGAATTTAAGATGGTGCTGCCTTAGCCTCGAGCCACTGGGATTATATATAGTATAGGTGTGTGCCACCATGCCCTGTTGGCAAGTTTATTTTTAAATTCCGTAATAGGTACTGTGAGATATACTACCTTGAGAAATATTTGGGTTTGAGTCCTTCAGAATAATCAGGGAGGACTTAAAAGATGACAGAAATTTTGCTTGCATAGAGAAAGAAAGTGTAGAGTTGTCCCACTTCCCCCTTAACTAATTTTGCCTCTCTGGAGCATATTTGTCTTCCTGAAGTGGAGAACTCAAGTTATGCTATAAAGAAGATAGCTTTTATTATTATTATTTTTTGGTATCGGGGATTGAACCCAGGGTTGCTTAACCACTGAGCCACTTCCCCAGCCCTTTTTTATTTTCAAACATCTCACTAAATTGCTTAAGGGCCTCGTAGAATTGCTGAGGTTGGACTTGAATTTGCAGTTGTCCTGCCTTAGCCTCCTAAATCGCTGGGATTACAGGTATACACCACTGCGTCTGGCTAAAAAAGATGTTTTTGAAGGGCTACTTTCCACTGACAGATTCATGTGCACAGAATGGTAGGCTGTTAGTAAGGTTCTGCCATTAAATAAGTTGTAGTTCCTTGGCAAGTACATTTTGTGAATCTTATCTTTATTGTAAAATGAATGAGAAGACCAATTTGTGTTAAGTATCTTTCTACAGAAAGGGTTTCTTCATGTTGCAGATGATGAAATTGAGGCTTGGTGAAGGGGAGTAACTTGCCTAGGTTACTTCCGGACCAAGGTCTCTTTAAGAGTTGGAATAGGCTTTTAGGGTACTTTGTGGTTCAGATGCTGGGACTTCTAAGCACTTGATTTCTGTCGCCCACTTAGAACTATTTCTCTGGAGAGCTGGAGAAATATGGGGCTTATGGTCACATTACCATCACAAGTGATGGTGGTTTTCCTAGCTGGCTTTTAATTGAGTGGTTTTATTACATGCATTTTCCCCAAGTTCCTTATCAGTTATTTCATGAAGTATCTAATGCTGATTATAGGCCTATTTTTCCTTTTGTGTCTCTGCATTATGGGCGTAATGCCACCTAAAAGCTATTACCTTAATAAGGACTATGTGATGTATCTGACTAAATAGCTGTGTAAACAAACCTAAATTGTCATGGTGAAATTTATTAGCTCCCAATTCTTACAGAATGTACCCTTGTTAGAGAAAATAGTTTCTCTTTTGTCAAGTGACATCCTGTGTTCAGTAATTGCAAGCGATAGCCAGTCTTTGCAGCCATACACATGTCTGTCTAAAAAATATATTTATTTCAAACTATATATTGGGTGCTTCATTCAGCCTTTACACACTAGAATTATTCCAATAAAGGATGAGATACCCTCTAGCAAGAGGAGATTCCACATGTTTTCTCTAGGCTTAATTATTTTTAAGTGATGATATATAGTAATAATCCAACAAGTTGATGTATTTGGGTAAAACAAACTTTTTTTGTTTTTTAAAGAGAGGAACAGTGAAAGAGAAAAAATAGAGAATTTTATTTAGTTTTTCAAGTGGCTTTCATTGCCCCTACACTTCATTGTGTACATGGTGCTGGGGTTTGAACCTGCATCCTTGTGCATGGGAGGCAAACACATAATTGCTGAGCTACTGCTCCAGCACCCGTCTTTGTTTTTATGCTGCTGAATATCCAAGACTGGGTAATTTACGAAGAACAGAAATTTATTTGTCACAGTTCTGGAGGCCGAGAAGTATAAGATGAAGGTGTTGGCCTCTGGCAAGGTCCTTCTCACTGCCTCTTTACATGATAGAACATGGAAGAGCAAGCAGGGAACAGCTTCTTCTGTCCAGCCCCGTATCAGGGCACCTACTCCCTCAGGAACCCTTGGCCTGATCACCTTAATGCTATCACATTGACAACAGCTGAATTTTGGAGGGTCCTGTTCAAACCATACCAAAATACTGACAAATCTCATTGATTGTGAAGTAAATCATATCTGAGGGCTTCAAGTTTTCTAGTACTTCACCTGTATATTTATATTTGTGGTAAGTTTAGAAAAGCCACGACAAGGCTAATAACTTGTAACTGCCTCCTTTAGTTTATCTAATCCCTAAATTGTTAGCTATTCTTTGCAATATCATGAATTGCAAGGCCATGGTGAGTAAAGGCGTTTCTGGAGGGTCTTTGCTTTAATGAGGGATTCTGTTGGTATCTATAGACTGAAGATGCGTTACTTGTAATTGATTGCACCCTTATAGAACTGGCTGTGGTATATGTCAAACTCAGATATTAAAACCGCCAGATAATAGTTGCTTGGTTATAGGCTACCTGGAAATTTTGAGAGGTTCTGTTAACGCTTTGGAACTAGGAGTTTGGGCCACCCAATCTTTCTTACGATTCTGTCTTCAATAAAAATAGTATTTGACGAAATTGCCTGTAAAAAGTTTGTAGGAAAATACTATATTGCAAATACCTTCTCTGAGTCCAAGAGCAGCTGTTTTTGCTGTATAATGAGAACAGAGCATTGTTTTTATATGGAACAGAGTTATTGGTTTGTACTTAGGGGGCACTGCTATACAAAACATACGTTTAAACAGTAGATTCATTCCCAGTGTTTAAATACCCTTGGGCAGAGAGCAGTTGGTGGGAATAGCAGGTGCATGTTGTCATTCCATGCTTAACTAGGCTAGGCATACAGTTATGGGCTGCAGTGGTGGTAGATCCCTTATATTTACCTAAATTGAACTTTCCGTAAAATTTTGTCAGTGTTGTTAGATTTGTGTAGGTTAAATTAGATGTTGGCTTATGTATTAAGATTTAAAATAGACATTGTAGAAGAAAGAACATCTGGCATCAGACTTACCTGCGTTTCATTCTCTTTGCTTGGATTAAATGGAGCATTGAAATAACATGTGTCTCATATCCTTGAATTATGACGAATTGTATATTGTAGCTTTAGTCCCTGGTACATAATTTTTTGTTCCATTTTCCTTCAACAGTATTTCAGTAAACTGGTAAATACATACTTAACAAATTTGAGAATTTAACAGGATAAATTTTCTATAAACTGATATGTGGGTCTGTTTATCCATTGTTGAAGTAGATCCTTTAAAATATCTATGATAATTCATTTCTCCTCATTGGTTTCTTTTCTAAGATATGTCTTTGTAAGTCATAGTACTTAAAAATAAACACTCAAAGGTGTTGAGTCTCCAGTTAAACTCCAGAGTTTGCTATTTTGTTGGAAGGAGGAAAGTGATCTTATTTTTGTGGAAGATACATTATTGCAGAGTGTACTCATTTCTGGTGCCACAGTCTAGTTAATGTGGTCTATCATTCAGCTAAAATTGCTATATTATTGTAATTTTTGTGTATCTTTTAACTTTTTAGAACTACTGAACCAGGGCTACAAATATGATCTTTATTTTTTTCTCTTGTTTTCCCCTATTAATAGTCACTGGCATATCTTTTTCTTAGACTTCTTGAATACAAATGCTGTTCATTACATTATTCTTTTTTATCTGTAGTTGCATGTACAAGTAATCTACAAAAGTGCATGCACTAAAACCGCTTTCACAGTCCATATTTGAATGGCTCTCACAGGGTATATCTTTTCAGAATCTTCAATATGTTTTGTTATTGTTATTATTTTTGTGGTGTTGAGGATCAAACCAGGCCTCTGTGCTTGCTAGGCAAGCTCTCTCCCATTGAGTTACATTCCTAGCTCAAAGTGCTCAACAAATTCTTACTAATTGATAATAACGTTTTCCAGTTTGCCGCAAGTCCTTCAATAGAAGCTTCAGAAATTTCTTTTACTAGTCATTTTCAAGTCTTTTGGGTGGAATTTTTGTCCCACAGTAGAAAGTTTGTATTTTTTGATCATTTGTCTCCCTTCTTTCTCTCTCTCTCTCTTTTTTAAGGCGGAAACATGAAGATCTCTGGACAAGATTTTCTATTTTTCTCTTTTATGAGGGTAGGGTGATGTGTGGGTATGTAGGGAATTGGTTGGTAGAATGGAGTTGTTTTAGGGTAGCAGGATGAGGTCAAAGGGATAATCAGGACCGTTAGTGAGTAGTAAAGGGTAAAAGGTGAAAACAGCAGCCATTTGTTTAGAACAAGCTTTATTTGGCATGAGTCTCTTAATTTGGCACAAATGCATTGGACATTATTTGACGGTGATAGTAAGGTACAGTACATTCCTTAAGTATTCTTCACATAGATTTTTCTTAGCTTCTTTTTTAGTTGCAGAAATAATGATTTCTTGGCTTTCATTCTTATAAATCTGACTTTTAGAAGTACATAATTTGAATATGTTGTCTGTTCTAGGTTTTCTGTCCTGTTCTCTGCTAGGCGAATGAAAGGCAGGATGCCAGGATTTCTGATTCATATTGCTCATAGATACACCTAAGAAAGCTGTTTGCAAAACTAGTCATGGGATCTAGGGGTTCTGTAAGGTCAAAATTGTTTTCAGAATAATTCTAAGGTTATTTGATATATATATATATATATGTGTGTGTATATATATATATATGTATGTATTTTAAAACTATGTTGACATTTGTGCCTATGGTGCAAAAGCAGTGGTTGGTAAAAATGTTGGTACCCTTGACCCATGGGCTGGAGCGGTGGCTCGGTGGTTACAGTGCTTGCCTGGCATGCGTGAGTATGAGAGTTCAAACCCCAGCACCCACGTCCACCACTAAATGTCTGAGGAATGAAAGTCGCATGAAAAACTAAATAAAAATTGCTTTTCTCTTTCTGTCACTGTCCCCTCTTTCTTTAAAAAAAAAAAAATTATTGGTACCTGTGCTGCACATGGTGGCGCATACCTGTAACCCAGTGACTCAGGAGACTGAGACAGGAGAGTCACAGGTTTGAGACGAGCCTAGACAACTTGGCGAGACCCTGAATCAAAAAATTTTAATAAAGGTTTGGAGATGTAGCTTGGTGGTAAAGCACTCCTGGGTTCAGTCCTTAGTACTGAAGGAAAAAAATGTTAACTCCTTAGTGATTGCAGTATAAAAGAAAAGGCCAGTTTTGTTTGAGAATGACCTTGACGAAGGGGTAAAAAGGATTAATTTTATTAAGTCTTGAACTTTGCACACATTTTTAATATTCTGTGTAACAAAATGGGAGTGTGCATGATGGGTTTCAAGGACTAGAGACATTAGCTGTTTGTTTTTATTAATTAGTACTGGGGATTGAACCCAAGGCCTCTATACCACTGAGCTATATCCATAGTCCGTTTTATTTTTGTCTTTGTTTTTAAAGAGAGGGGGGAGTGAGAAAGAGAACCAATTTTATTTATTTTTTCATCTGGTTTTTGTTTTCCAATTTCTGGTTGTGTTTGTGATGCTGGGATTGCAACCCATGTCCTTGTGCATGCCAGGCAAGCGCCGTAACCTCCGAGCCACCACTCTAGCCCCTCTCACTCTCTTTAAAAATAAATAAAATACCATATTAGAAACTATTAAAATAGAGTATTGATATAACTCAGAAATAAAGTGGTAAGAACCCTAACTGGGTTGATGGTAGTGGGAATGGAGAAAAAAAGATGATAAACATTATAGAATTGAAAATCCAGATGTAGTCATAATGAGAAGAATAGATCAAAAGATAATGTAGCCCTAAATAAGCCAGTACTATGACAGAAGTTGGAACTTCTGAGGCATTATTCACATAGTAGTTAGCACAGATAAAACAGGAAGGGGAGAAAATTCAAACACCTTTCTGGAGTCTCATGACATTTAATTTATGTGTTATAGCTATTGATATTACATATCACATATTACAAATTAAAAACAACATTTTATACTTCAGATTTTATTTATTAAAATAGTAATAATGAGCGTATTACATGTTAATATAAATAACTTTTGAAAATGTTTTTTAAATTAGTAAGTGACATACGTTTTACATTTTATCCATTTCTTTAGTATCTAATAGAAGATAGCTGGATTCTTACATCTACTTCTGCATTCAGTGTGTTCCAACATGTTGTTTTGGTTAAAATGTATGAAGAAAATCCAATCTCAAACAGGTACCTAGAAAAAGGAAGAGTAGTTGAAGAGTCTTTTTTTTTTTTTTTTTTTTTTAAAGAGAGAGGGACAGTGAGAGAGAGAGAGAAACAACTTCATTTAGTTTTTTCACATGGCCTTAGTTGCTCCAACACTCAGTTGTGTATGAGGTGCTGGAGTTTGAACCCGGGTCCTCGTGTTTGGCAGGCAAGCACCGAAACCACTGAGCCACCGCTCCAGCCCTTGAAGAGTCTTTTTGAACCACTGCTGTAGCCCTGAGAAAATCAATTTTATTTAGTTTTTCATCTGATTTTTGTTTTTCTAACACTTATTTGTGTATGTGGTGCCTGAGTGTTGAGGCTCAGCGGTGATGGTGCTTGCCTGGTATGTGCAGGGACGCAGGTTCCAACCCCAGTACCACGTACACAACAAAGTGTCTGAGCAACGAAAGCCACATGAAAAACTAAATAAAACTGATTCTCTTTCTGTCTCACTGCCCTGCTTTCTCTTAAACACACGTACACACCCCACACACAAAACAAAAACAACAACAAAAACCTTGTGTATTGAAGGAAGCCTGACATGGTGGCACATTTCCATAATGGCAGCAACTCAGGAGACTTGAGGCAGAAGTGCAGGGTTAGTTAAGACTGTCAGTAACTTAGCCAGATTCTAACTAAAAAAAAAAAAAAAAAAAAAAAAAAAAAAAAAAAAGGCTGAAATTATATCTCTGTGATAAATCGCCCCTGGGTTTAATCCCCAGTACCAACCAGCCAACCAACAAAAACCCTTGAGTGTTAACTGGAATTCTAGGATTGACTTTATCTTAATTTTATTAACATGATTCCTAAAAAAGTATAGTTCCTTTTGGTAAAATCAAAGCACCTTTATGTGGGGGGCTGTATTGCCCCCCTGGAGCCGATCTGGAGGAGGGTGAGTGCCGACGGCTGGAACTCGGGTCCCCCCTCGTCCGGGGACCCCTTCCCTCCCAGCCGGGGAAACGAGGCAACCACACGCAGCTGATGGCAGCTCAGAATCCGTTTATTACTAAGGCACACGGGTTTTTATAGAGGAGGAGGAGAGACAGCCAAGGAATCAATAATCCTTCTAAGGGAGTTGCCAGGTGTTATGTAGATTTCAGTACAGACAAAAGTTAGGAACATTCTGTATACATTCTGACCCACCCTGTTTGACCTTTTGTATAACAAAGCACGACCTAGAAGCCCCTCCTGAAGGAATTTATACAAATAGTAACAAGATCGCTCCAGGGCCACTCATGAAACGAGTGGAGGTCAGACAAAGGTCAGACCCCAACACCTTTACAAATTAAGTATGGGCCATCAAATTAGCTTCACATATTTAATGATGCTATTTTGTTAAAACTGGCCAAGGTTAGAGCGTATAAGTAGAATGATATAGCCTCAGGACCAGTTTTATAATCAGTTTCTTTAATTTGACTTAATATTAACACAAAGGATAGTTATTTGCATAAATATATTTAATAAAATGGTGTTAACTTTTAGTCTTTATTTGTTTAGGAAATTGGATCTACTGGTAACTAGAACAGGGCTCCCAAGTGTTGTTAGCAAGATGTATGCCACTAACATAGACCACATCCGTACCTGTCACAGTGTCAGGATTTATTGAATACCAGTTAATTCACAGATTGTGCCACGTGCAGCAGAGGCAGTTACTAAATACTCATGGGTCACCTGATAGCCATAAGCTGAGCAATCACAGGCTCTTCTATTCCAGTCTTAGCTACTGATAAGTCACACATCACACTTTACACAATTCTGTATGTGTGTGTATAAAATCTTTACGTAATTATATATAATTTTAATTTTTTTTTTTTTAAAGAGAGAGGGACAGTGAGAGAGACAGAGAAAGAGAAACAACTTTATTTAGTTTTTCACATGGCCTTAGTTGCTCCAACACTCAGTTGTGTACGTGGTGCTGGGGTTTGAACCCGGGTCCTCGTGCTTGCCAGGCAAGCGCCGAAACGGCTGAGCCACCGCTCCAGCCCCATGTAATTTAAATTTTACTGAAGGGGTTAAGGCAGCCACAGAGGCTTAGGAGATGGAACTGAAAGCTATGAAGTGTGCAGAGTGTCACTGCAGGTGGTCAGATTTGGTTAGAACCTGCTGAAGAACTTGTTCAGGGTGCAGAGATGTCAAAGGGCAGGAACTTATTCTAGGCCAGGGTCTGGATGGATGGCAGTACCAGAGTGTTAGCTTGAAGTTGGTTGTTGTAGTTGTCCCAGGCAGGAGAAGTTGCATGCTGAAGCCTGAGAATAGAGGATGGGAGGTTTGTTGTGGTGATTTTCCTGAGCCAGACTTACGAGACCAGGAGTCAGGATCAGTGAGCTGCTGTGTCCAGTCTTGGGGTGCACCTTCTTTTCTGAGTCATGGATGAGGAGGTTGCCTCATTTGGTGGGTTGGTACATTCGAGCTCATGGGCTGGTTTTTCCCATATGAGTTTGATATGTCCATGCATCCTTGTGCTTCTGATTAATTCTGTAAGTTCACAAGGGATCATTTTTATTAGCATAATGTATTGGCTTGGGGTTGTGCTAGGCAGATGATGGTTTGTTTACTTGTGCAAACAAGGTGTAGAGTCATTCTACTTCGGCATTTATGTTCAAAATGAAGTAACAAACTACTGCTTTATAAAATACAGTAACTCAGTGTTAGGCATAGTCTGCTAAGTTCTGTTTTGTAAATCCTAGAGTCACTTGGTCTGCTTTCTATACCTAGTGATCCTTGAATGCCAATTTTATTTTTTTAGAGAGAGGGAGGGAGAATAGGTGTGAGGGAGAATCAGTTTTATTTGGTTTTTCATCCGGTTTTTGTTGCTCTGACACTTAGTTGTGTATGTGGTGCTGGGGTTCAAATCTGGATTCTCACATATGCCAGGCAAGTGTGATACTGCTGAGCCACTACTCCAAGTCCCTTAAAGACTTTTGAGGTCTTTAAAGCTGTGTTGATCATTGAGGCTTTGTGGAATTACTGAAATCTGCATTAAATGTTTATTTAATTCTAATTATTCTCGGAATCTTTACTAAAGAAAATCTTACTGCCTGTTTCACTGCTGGATTTGATATTGGTGAATTCTTGCTTGTTGGTGGGATCTACATCCTGCTGCCTTACCACACGGATAGGAAGGACACTTAGTGCATTAGTACAGGTACCTGCTTGCCAACCCTGCCTTGCCTGCCTTGCCTCTCTTGTGTGTTGTTTCCTCAGTAGCCCTGAACTGAATGTTGTCTTTGTGATTTATTAGATCAGTACGTGTACAGTCACTGGCGTCTTTACCTCCTTTGGTTCAGATTCTGTTTTTCTGTTAATGTAGTCTAAATTTATCATCATGTCCAGTAGACATAGGCTCCTATGGAAATCTTTTTTTTCCTTTTAAATTATTTTAAAGAATGTTATCTCAGTTTTAAAATAGTAGAATTTATATGTGGGAGTGTTTTTCTCAAATTCCTTTGAAATTGGGACTTATAAAAGTATCAGTTATATTAATTACTACTTGTCTTTAAACTGTGTATGTTTTTAAATAGTCTTAATCATATGCATATTTTTGTTTTTTCCTAACATTTTAGATAACATTGTATATTTTTAAGGTTATCTTTTTTTTTTTTTTGTATTAGGGATTGAAACCAGGGGTGATTAATCATTGAGCCACATTCCCAGCCCTTTTCATTTTTTATTTTGAGACAGGGTCTTTTCTAAGTTGCTTAGGGCCTTACTAAATTGCTGAGGCTGGCTTTGAATTTGGGATCCTCCTGCCTCAGCTTCCTGAGCCACTGGAATTACAGTTGTGCACCACCATGCTTGGCTTGTTTTGCTTATCATTTTACAATAATTGTCTACATTGGGTTGTTACATAACCCAGTTCTTTTTTTCCAAAGTTTTTTTTTTGGGGGGGATAATTTTAGATTTATATAACCATGGTATATTTGTCAAAACTAAGAAGCCAGTATTAGTATGTTGCTAATTGAATTTAAGACTATTTGAATTTCACCAGTTTTTCCACAGATGTCCTCTTTTGTACTAGGATTAGGTCCAGGATATTACTTATATTTAGTCTTTATGTTTATTTAGTGTCTTCTGATCTGTGATCGTTTTTAAGCTACCTTGTTTTTTTATGATCTTGGGAATTTTAAAGAATATTGGTCATATATTTTGTAGGAATGTCCTTTGATTTGGACTTATCAGATGTTCTTATGACTAGAGTGAGGTTACAGGTTTCGAAGTTTGGGGAAAGATACCACAGAGTGAAGGGCCCCCTCATCACTGGTGGTGTTAGCCATGATCACCTGGTTATTTGAGACCTTTGAGTTTTCTCTACTGAAACGTGATTGTTTTCCTGACGGTCTCTCTTCTTGGAAGTGAGACACTGAGTCTGGCTTACACCACAGGAGAGGAATTGAGTCGTGGGTATACATTTGTATTTGAAATTCCCTGTAAGGAAGATTTGTCCTTTCTCTCCCACTTATTTAATCACCCATATCAGGGATTTATGGATGCTTATTTTGTTAATTTGGTTACGATACTATTGTGATTCATTTTGCTGCTCAAATTACTCCAGCTTTGAGCATTGGAAGTTCCTTCTGTTTGGTTTCTGGTTTTGACATACCCTTTTTTTATCTTTTGACCATTTCCTTACTTTTGCTACTGATTTACCTTGTATTTTCCTGTTCCAGCTCTAGAATTAACCATTTCTCCAGACCCTTGCTTTCTTGGATTGCAGAATAATATTTAGAAAGAAAAGTTTTGGGTGCTGGGTATGTTTATTGCTTTGGGGTATCATGGCTTTCAGGCCTTGTGTGTCTTAGCTAAGTCACATATGTCTGCCTGTGTTTCTGAATCTGTACACGCAAATGTACACAAAGAGAGAAGGGGAGTGAGAGAGAGAAAGAATCAAACTTGCTTATTCATCTGGCCTTTTTTCTCTGACACTTAGTTGTGTATGGGTGTTGGGGTTTGAATCCAAGTCCTCACACGTGCCAGGCAAGTGCCTCAACCCCTGAGCCACCACTCCAGCCCCTATCTGAATATATTTTAAAGAGTATGAGTTCATACTGATATATCTAATGTTAAGTCGTTACCATTCTTTGCTTCTTTGTAATTTCTTTTTTACTTTCCCTTTGTTTAGTTACCAGTTTCTCATAACTGAGTTGGTGCTTTAGTACCTTCCGAAGATATTAGTAATAAATTTTAACATCATTACGAACTCTTTTTTTGAAATATTTTTATTTAAACTGATTTCTTTAACTGATTTTTAAGAACATAAAAACACATATTAATGGGGTACCTGCCATGTGGTGTTTTGATACATATATACTTTGTGGAATATTCAAATCAGGTTAAACATAACTATCTCCTCAAACATTAAAAATCCTTCTAGTTTTTTTTTGAGACACATGGTACATTATCATTGTAACCTTTCTATATGAATAACACACCAGAACTTTGTACTCCTATCTAATTGTAATTTCATACCCATTGATCAGCCTCATTCCTTCTCTCCCTCCCTGCTACTTTCCCCAGCCTCTGGTAACTACTATTGTACTCTGGATTCCTGTGAGATTAACTCTCAGTTTCTACATGTAGAGAGACGATAAGGTACCTGTCTTTCTGTGCCTGGCTTATTTCACTTAATATAACCTCTAGTTCCATCCTTGTTACAAGTGTCAGGATTCCATCCTGTTTTATGGCTGAGTAGTGTTCTTTTGTGTGTGTGTGTATACCGCGTTTTCTGTATTCAGTTGATTGGCACTTGGGTTGTTTCCATTGCTTGGCTGTTGTGAATAGTGCTGCAGGAGTCTTGATGACATGATTTGGATGTATATCCAGTGGAGGACTGCCAGATCATATAGTGTTTTTATTTTTAACTCTTTGAGGAATCTCCATACTGTTAGACACAATAGCTCTACTAATTTACATTCCCACTAGTGCCAGCACTTGTTATTTTTAGTCTTTGATAATAGCCATTCTTTCTGGAGTGAGGTGATGCCTCATTGTGGTTTTGATATGTATTTCTGAGATGATTGGTGATGTTGAATATTTTTTCATATACCTGTTAGCATTTTATTTATTTTAAGACACAGGGTCTCTGGGCTGGAGTGGTGGCTCAGCGTTTATGGTGGATCCGTGGTTTTGGTACTTGCCTGGCATGTGCGAGTATAAACCCCAACACCACGTACACAACGAAGTCTTGGAGCAACAAGGGCCACATGAAAAACTAAATAAAAAATAGTTTCTCTCTGTCTCTCTCACTGTCCTTCTCTCTTAAAAAAAAAAAAAAAAAAGGGTTTTACTGTGTTGTCTAGGCTGGCCTCAAACTCCTGGATTCAAGTGATCCTTCTGTCCTTCTGTCTCTGCATCCCAAGTAGCTGGGGATTTCAGGTACATACCATTGCACCTGGCCAATATATGTAGTCAGGTTGCCTGCTTGCTTGCTTCCTTCCCTCCTTTCTTTTCCTCCTTCCTATCCACTCTAACCCTCTCACATGATAAGCATGTACTCTACCACTGAGCTATATCTCTAGCCTTGTTGGGCATTTGTGTTTCTACATTTCTAAACATTGAAAAATGTTTATTTATGTTTGCTGCCTTTTTTTTTTAATTAAAGAGGGAGTAAGTTTTATTTAGTTTTTCACATGGCTTTCGCTCTGGAACTTACTTGTGTACATGGTGCTGGGGTTTGCTGGGGTTTGAACCTGCATCCTCATACGCCAGGCAAGTGCCGTAACCACCGAGCCACTGCTCTAGCACCCCCACACCCCATTGCCATTTTGCAGACATTTTCTCCCATTTTGTGCGTTGTCTTTTTACTCTGTCCTTTTGCTGTATGCAAGCTTTTTTAGTTCCATCCGACCCCATTTGTTTATTTTTGCTTTTGCTTCCTGTTCTTTAGGGTCTTGTCAAAAAAATCCTTGCAGTGTCTTGAGGCATTTCTCCTATTTTCCTCTAGTAGTTTCATGTCTTATATTTAAGTCTTTAATCCATTTTGAGTTAATTTTTGGTAACTGAGAGATGGATGTGCTTTTTATTCTGCATGTGAGTATACAGTTTTCCCAGCACCATTTTTTTTTTTCAAAGAGGGACAGTGAGAGAGAGAGAGAGAGAGAGAGAGAGAGAGAAACAACTTTATTTAGTTTTTCATCTGGTTTTCATTGCTCCAACACTTACCTGTGTACATGTTGCTGGGGTTTGAACTCAGGTCCTTGCACATGCCAGGCAAGTGCCGTAACCGCTGAGCTACCGCTCCAGCCCCCCCAGCACCATTTTTTTTTTTTTTTAAGAGAGAGGGACAGTGAGAGAGACAGATAAAGAGAGGAACAACTTTATTGAGCTTTTCACATGGCCTTAGTTGCTCCAACACTTAGTTGTGTACGTGGTGCTGGGGTTTGAACCCGGGTCCTCATGCTTGCCAGGCAAGCTCCGAAACCGCTGAGCCACCGCTCCAGCCCCCCAGCACCATTTTTTGAAGAGACTGTCTTTCTTCCACGTGTACATTTATAAAGTTGGTTGGAGACGTATTAGTTTTCTTTTAGGCTCTCTGTTCTTTCCCATTGGTCTGTGTGTCTGTTCTCATGCTAGTGTCATACTGTTTTTTAAAATCTTTCTACAGTTTCTTTTTGCTCTTTTTGTTTTCAGAATGTTATCTTTTCCCAAGAACTACAGCTGGCTGGTCAGACTCGTGCTTACTGTTTTCTGTTTTGTTGTGGTCATGTTGTTTTGCTAACTACAGCTTTGTAGTGTATTTTAATATCAGGTAATGCCTCCGGCTTTGATCTTTTTGCTGAAGATTGCTTTGGTTATTTGCAGTTTTTTGTGGCTCCATAAAATTTCAGGACTGTGTTTTTCTGATTCAGTGATTATCATAGGGGTTGCATTGAATCTGTGGATTACTTTGGATAGTGTTGACATTTTAACAGTATTGATTCTTCTAGTGTGTGAGAGTGAGCATGAGTGTCTTTGTGTGTGTGTCTTCAGTTTCTTTATTGATGTTTTTATGTAAGTTCTTTCTCTGATATTGAGAAACCTGGCTCATATTATCTTCAACTTATTTAACTCTACGCATATTTTCAGAATTACAAAGGGGAGCCCTTGTTAGAAACAAATTTAACCAATTGGAGTAGGGTGTGCATGTACTGTTCTTTTGTGTCTTGATCCTTCTTGTATCTAGCCAAAACAGGTATTCTAAAGTTCACAGGGTAATTCCTCCTCCTCTTCCATGAAGTTATCTCATAAAAGTGTGATATTGTTGGAGTCAGTGTATAGTCTGCTTTCTCTTTTGAGATGCCCTAACTTGAATTTTTAACATTGAGTTGTTGTCTTTTTTTTTTTTTTTTTTTTTTGGGAGAGGGAAAATGAGAGAGGAGATAATCAGTTTTATTTAGTTTTTCATCTGGTCTTTGTTTCTCTGATTTCTCTTATTTGTATATGTGGTGCTGGGATTTGAACCTGGGTCCTACCACATGCCAGGCAAGTGCTTGAACTGCTGAGCCACCACTCCAGCCCCCTAACTTAACTTTTTTTATATGAGTATCTCATCTGCCATTTATTAACTGATAGCCATACATAAGTAGTACTTTTAGAGTGCCTGCTATCTGCCGGGCACTGTCTGTACATTTTACATAAATTTACTTTTCATTATGACTCTGAGATAAATGCTGCTCAGTTAGCCTTTTTTTTTTTTTAAAGAGCGGGACAGGGAGAGAGAGAGAGAGAAACTTTTATTTAGTTTTTCATGTGACTTTCGTTGCTCTGAGAACTGTTGCGAATGTGCTGCTGGGGTTTGAACTTGCGTCCTGTGCACATCAGGCAAGGCTGTAACTGTTGAGCCACTGCTCCAGCCCCAGTTAGCTTCTTTTTAATAAGAGTGCAGCTAAAGGTGTTACGTTATCTGGCCAAGTTCACACACAGCTGGTAAGTGGGGAATGTGGACTTGAACCTATAGTCTGTGCTCTTACTTGTGTTGAAGATTATGTACAGGATGGGCTTGGGTTGTAGTTCAGTGACAGACAGAGTACTTGCCTAGCATGTATGAGGTGCTGGGTTTGACGTTAGCACTACGTAAAAATAAATTTAAAAATAAAGGTATTCTGTTCATCTACAACTAAAGATTTTGTTTTTAATCTTAAAAAAAAAAAAGAAAAAGAGAGAGAGACCATGCAGGACTTAGAATAGTGTGAATGCCATCTTGTTAGTGTGTTTGGAAGGGAAAGTGGCCAGCCCTCCATTTTCCCACATATCCATAATGAGCACTTCTCCCTCTGGAGCCAGAGCAGGTTGGCCTCAGAACTCTAAAGGTAGTGCTCAGAGCAGACAGGTGAGACCAGTTTGCTTGCCGTCACCCACCTCGTCATCCCTCTGAATCCTGATTCTGGCATCCAGTGCTGAGCTCGGTGCCACCGTCTGTCTTGGATTCTTTCCAGGGTTTCCCTTTCTGCAGACTTCACATTGCCTACAATTCCCGCCAGGCGTATGATGATCTCTTATAAGGTAATTAGTTTTTATCAATTACCAATAGTTTCATAACCTTAGGTCTGTGTTCTCTTTCTCCTGTTTTCCTTACCTATAATATTGTACCATTAAATGTTTGGTACATTTAAACAGTGGCTTTTAATTATGAAATTTGCTAAATGAGACTTAACAGCTACCATCAACATATTTAAACATAAAAACTATTAAAAGACTGGTGATTTTTCAAAACAGGCAATTTTATGACTCTTGAAGTAAATTTTTTTTTAGGGAAGGACATTGAGAATATTGTAATCATATTACTCACATTTTGTTGAGTTTGGATTTAACCTTATTTGGCTTCGTATTCAGTTAAGAGTCAGGGTAGTACAGTTAATTTAGTTGGGAACAATAAATAGTACATGTAGTTTATTACCTCATTTTCTTCAGATATGTAGAAATGGAAACATCTATTTGGCAAGAATAAATTGATGGCTGTTGCCTTGATCTAGCAAATCTTTTAGGAAGAAGAATGTTAAAGCTATCACGGGGCTTTTTTAGTTTGTCATTGTCAACTGAGAAAGGAATGTCTTGTTCAGGTAAAGTGGAATAGAGTCATATCTGAATACCTGATTGGGAAGAATTCTGAATCCTTGCGCTTGCATGACCTGGTCACCTGAGAGGTAGAACAGTGTGTTTCGGCCCTTTCGCAGGGGCCTCCATAAATCTAGGAGGATCCTTGGTGAAAAGCAGAGCACCACTGTATAACTGCTCTTTCTGATGGTGCTATTGGATAATGAGACAGGCTTTTTTTTTTAATTAAGAAATTTATTTGTTGAACAATCAAACAAGCTTCTAATGAAATAATATATATATAAAAATTCTGAAAATTAGATTTACCCCCAAGAGCCCCCTAATTACCCTTATCCCTCCCCCCTTTCTCAATACATCTTTTACAAGTGCTTTAGGTTGTATGATGTTACACCTTATCTGGATTTAAAACATGATAATAGACCTCTTTTCTCAATAGCCAGGGCCTAACTCTAGCCTCCACAGCTGAATGAAGACATTTGATCCTTGCTCTAGGTTATGCTTATTTCACTCAGCATGATTTCTTCCATAGCTATCTGTTTACCTTCAAAGGCTATGAATGGTATCATTGTTTCTGATTGCTGATTAAAACTCCATGGTATATATGCACCACGGTTTTTGGATCCATTCATCCATTGAGGGACAGTGAAAGAAAAAGAGAATCAACTTTATTCAGTTTTTCATCTGGTTTTAATTGCTCAACACTTTGTGTATGTGGTGCTGGGATTCGAACCCATGTTCTTGTGCATGCCTGGCAAGTGCCTCTGAGCCACTGCCTCAGCCCGTGAGACAGGCTTTGAGAAGCCATCTAAGGTGAATTGAGATGATTTTGTTTATATAATCTCAGTTTTAAGTTTGTGTGTCAGATACCTTCTGTAGTTCATATGGCAGGAAATCTAATCCATATGGTATGGGGAACAAAGGTGGGGATTTCTTGTCCCACATAATTGAGTAGTTCTGGAATTGTTTTTGTAAGGTCTGCCTGATTTAGGACTGGAAGTGGTATGAGTAGTGTCCATTTCTTGGCGTTGAACTCCCAACCTGCCCTGCCCTTTCTGTTCTTTTCATGTTCTTCTCTGATTGCAGGAGGCTTCCAGCAAGTCCTTGGGCAGCAGTTGTCCAGATTCAAATTTAAGTGGAGAAGAGTAAGCATTCTTGCTGTAGTAGCATTGCAGGAAATCTGAGGTTTTCATGGTAACTGATTCTGGTCTTGTATCCAACCTTGTGATATACTCTGTCCTCAGGTCAAGATGTGGTATGTTGGTAAGGCTGAGATCACAGCACAGCAGCCTCAGTCTGTTCTCCCCCACGTACTTGGTAGTTTTCAGAGGAGGTATGATTTTCCCAGAGAAGGGAAAATTGTTGCTGGATGCCAGACAGCATTGTTTCCTCTAGAGGGATGAAGTGAGTTTACAAGGGCATGTGTTCTGGGTATTTCTGAGTTTGGTTTGATTCAGAAAACAGACAAACAAAATTTTCCTAAAGTTTTCTTAACCTACATAAATATAATTCTCAAAGGCATTAACTGCATTAAATGAAGTTTTTGAAGGTCCCTGCTATAAGCTGGTTTGGCTTTTGAATTAAAGATTAACTGTTTCATACCATACAGGTAGAATCTTATTTAAATAGCTATAATAGTAAAAATCTGTTCTGAATAAGAGAAGCTGTTTTCATATTCTGGATAAAAATAATACTATAGTGTTATTTCATCTATAAAATAAATCTTTTGAATGAAAATAAAAACCAGATATATTCACAATTCCTCATCCATTTAATAACAAGTCATTTTAATCAAAATTTCTGTTTGCTAACACGAATATTTGGAGCTATACTTTAATTCTTGGCTATGCTGTTTGGAAAGATCACTAATTTGCGCCTGACCTTTCTTGTGGAAAGAGGATAGAGGGGAAGCTTTTCTAAGTGCCAGGTTTAGAGCAAAGTGTGTCTCTATGTGTTTATTTAATGTGAACCAAACTTTGAGGTGTTTGTAGTAGGACTTTAAGGCATTATCAGTTTCCTTAATAAAAAAAGAATGGTAGGTGGGGACAGCTGAGCCATAGGGTCCAAACTGTCCCTGAGATTCATCATCTCTTTCTGAGGGCTTCTTGGTAATAGGGTGCATCTTCCTGATTTTTCATCAGTTTAAGTTAATAAACTTATTTTTTTCTTGTTATTTTTAAATCTACTTCTCAGACACATACAGCTAGCTCTGAGATTTTACCAATGACTAAAAATGGTACTTGCTATTTGAAGAATTTGTAGTGGGGATGGCATGAAGTGAAAAACATGAAAATGTGATTTTAATATGTTGTAAATGCTGTGGTAATGGATGGGAATTTGGGAGTTTGTGTAAAATGTCCTCCCAATTTGTGCCTTAAATTTTATCTTTTTTTTTTAATGTGTCTACCTATTTATTCTTTTTTTTTTTTTAAGAGAGAAGCAGTTTTTATTTAGTTTTTCATACGACTTCCGTTCCTCCAACTTAGCTGTGCACATGGGTGCTGGGGTTCGAACACTCGTACTGGCACACGTCAGGCAAACACTGTAACCACTGAGCCACCACTCCAGCCCTACCTATTTATTCCTATTCCTTCAAAGTATAGTCTGAACTTTCAGGTTATTGTCTTGACATACTTTCTTAGAAAAATTGTTACTAATGATAGAAACACTATGGAAGTTGTTGCGGAATATTAGACAGGAAGGGTTCTAATACTGACGCATGAAATGCTAATTAATGTAATACCACTTTACCAATTGTGCATCTTAAAAAATGAATTGAAGTGTAGTACCCGTATTGCAAATTATTTAAAACTAAACACATTCCTACTGTAGGCTTTATGCACAGAGGCATAAAGGACCAGGAATTTGTCAAGGCCACAGATAGACTAGTTGTGATTAGCCCATAAGCTAAGGAGGCCTACAGATAATCCTCTTTTGTCTTATTTCTTTTCTTTCTAGTTCCTAGGCCTTTGAAGTGCTAAGTGATCTGAAAATAATTTGGGTGGAATTACTAATGCTCATCATCTATTAACCAACTAGCAGATATTAAAGCAAACAGTTGGTCACAATTTTTTTTTTTTAAGAGAGAGAAAATCAATTTTATTTAGTTTTTCATGTGGACTTCATTGTGCCAACACTTTGTGGTATACATGGTGCTGGGGTTCGAACTTATATCCTCGTGCATGCCAGGCAAGCACTATAATAGGTGAGCCACTGCTCCAGCCCACCACAGTTCTTTTTAAAAAATAGAACTCCACTTCCTTCTTAACTTTGTCTTTCGGCAAAGGGACCACCATCTTCATAATGCCATTTTCTACTGTACCCCAAAGATGGGCCATCTTGAGTTTTGTCTTCTGGTTTTTTAATGACTGTCAGCTTAGCTCTACAATAGCAATGTGGATGAGGTCATAGTGGGAACCTTTTCATTTGGAATAGTTCTACTTTGAATAATCAACTTTCTATATTTCAAGTTCTGAAAATTCTTGCTCATTCTTTTGTTGTTGTTGTCTTTCTTTTTTTTGGTACAAGGAATTGAACCCAGGGGCCCTGAATCACTGAGCCACATCCCCAGTTTTTCTTATTTTTTATTTTGAGACAGGGTTTCACTGAGTTGATGATGGCCTCACTGAATTGCTGAGGCTAGCTTTGAACTTATCTTTAACATTCTTAAGTCCTTTGTTCACTTTGACACTCTTGGACTATTCTTTTTTTTAAAGAGAGAGGGAAATAATCAATTTCATCTATTTTTTAATCTGGTCTCTGTTTCTCTGACACTTAGTTATGTATGTGATGCTGGGGTTTGAACCCGGATCCTTGTGCATGCCAGGCAAGCGCCCCTCCGTTCTTTTTAACAGGACCTACCAGCCAGATCCTTTTGCTTTTAGTTTCGTGACACCACCCCACCTTCTTTGCTTGGACCTTCCATTCTTTCCTTTGCCTATTGGAATCAGCTCCACTTTTTTAAAGGTTGAGTTCAGCTGTCACTTTTCATATCATCCTGTACTTCCTAATGCCCCCTCTCCCAACTTTGTGTATGTACATCTCATTATTGTAAATCCACAACTGAAAAACTAAAATGTGATTCTCTGTCTTTGTTTCTCTCACTATGCCCTTCTTTAAAAAAAAAAAAAGTGTGTGGGGAAAAGTTCTTTAATTTTTACATTTATTGTATATCCTACTTTTAGTGTTATATGTAAGTTTTACTTCCTTCTCCTGATTAGTGTTTCCTCGGTATCTGAGGGGACTTGGTTACAGTACCCCTTTTGGATTCCAAAATCTGTGGATGCTCAAATCCCTTATATAAAATGGCAAAACATTTGAAATAACCTGTTCACAAGCTCAGTATGCCTTCATTATTTCTCGATTACTTTCAATACCTAATACAATGAAAGAACTATAGAAATAGTTATACTGTATTGTTTAGGATCTAGTGATAAGAATGACCTCTGTGCACGTTCCATGCACATCCTAGGTGCATAGTGCAAGAGAGATGTGAGGTGAACAGTGCTCAAATCTGAAATGGATAGAAGCAATGGAAGGTTAGGCCTGCACATCACTCTGTTTGCTGGATTCAGCATAGCGTGGTAGTGTGTGCAGCAAGTTCAAATTTTGCTTTTTGGAACTTTCTGGAATTTTTTTTCTGAATATTTTTGATTCAGGGTGGTTGAGTCTATGAATGTGGAATATGGATACTGAGCGCTGACTGTATGTTATTCAGTTATCCCTTGCTTACGCAACAGTGATTTAAATGAGAAAAAAAACCTAGTTTCTAAATTTTTTCCTCTTCAGAAACTTGGACCTTATAGAATAAAAACTAACTGTGCTGTAGTGTACTTATTTCCTGTAATAAGCTAATACTTCTAAGTTGGCTGCTTTCTAGAGGAGTGTAGAATTTTTATAAATAAAAATACCTTTTAAAAGTTGTACGAAATGAAAATTTTCATTGAAGTGTTTTAAGGATTTAACCATACAGAGCAAATGAGGATCTTTCTGCAAGTATTAGAAGTGTAAAATGTGTATTTCTTTGTTGAGTTTTTTTTTTTTTTCAGTTTGTTTGGGATAAAAAGACAAGTGATCATATTCAAGCCGGTTAGATTAGTGATTTTAATATGAAACCATTGCTTTTAGAATAATCATGGGCCACACTGGGAAGAAATCTGAGAAGGGACCAGTTTGTTGGCGGAAGCGTGTAAAATCAGAGTACATGCGACTGAGACAGCTCAAGAGGTTCAGACGAGCTGATGAAGTAAAGGTATAATTTTGTCTTCTGTAAAAATGCATATACAATTAAGGCTAGTTTATTCCCTCCTACAGTTAAATAAATTTTAATTTGAACCTGTACATTTTTACCCAAGGTCATATTTACAATAAAATCAATTGAGGCCTCGGAAGCTAAGGTTCTTCATCTGTCTTAATTAATATTGTATCATACACGTTAATGATAATGGAAAGATTTTAATCTAACGGTTATTTTAACCTGTTTGGAAATCAGCCTTTTTTTAGTCTACTTTTGTATTACATGATTACATGTGTGGACTGAGGGCCCAAATACAAAGGAATGTGTTTCGTGATTTTATGTTTCTGAAGTCATTGTGATTCTTTAATACAAAGTTAAAGAAAAGATGGAAATAATTTCCTCCCAGTTGCAATAAAATAATAGATGTGATGTTTTTATATTATCTGAATGTTGGGAACTACTGTTTACTGTAAAATCTATACGTATTTGAAGAAGTGTTCCTGGTATTTGTGAGGAGTCATTAAATTTTTAACCTGCTTTAAAGATGTTACACGTTTTCTAACAGTGAACAATTTCTCTTCTCTCCTTTGTTATTTTAAAGAGTATGTTTAGTTCTAATCGTCAGAAAATTTTGGAAAGAACGGAAATCTTAAACCAAGAATGGAAACAACGAAGGATACAGCCTGTGCACATCCTGACTTCTGTGAGCTCATTGCGCGGGACTAGGGAGGTTGGTCATTATAACGTGTTGTAGTAATTACCAGCACATTTTGGTTTTTGCTTATTTGAATGTTGGTTGGTTATTGGGAGAAAGTCACTGACCTCAGGATGTCCCTCTTTTTATTGCTATTTCTTTTTCATGTGGAACTATCAAAGACTACTTTAGATCATACTAATGATTCTTTTAGCAGAGTTATAAGTGTTTAGCATATACTTTTGCTAAATACATTCCTAGGTTTTAAGACTTGATTAAAAAAAAAAAAAGCAGCTTTTGTGTCAAATACTCCAATGTCCAGATCAGATCAGTATCCAGAACAAGGCTTTCTGACTCACAGGTGTCTTCCTCCCCTCCTCCCCCCTGCCCCACCCCCTCCGCCTTAATATGAATTAGCCACGTGGCAAAAAAATGTTTCATGTTCATAGACTAAGAAAGCTTTTTATTATATATCTTACTCAAATAATAAGGCGTTCTATAAGAATTGTTAAATTCAATGTTGGGAGATTTAGAATATCCTTTTCTGTAACATTTTCTGAATGAGAAAGATACAAGAGTTTCCTATTTTTCAAAAACAGGCAATAAATCTATGGTATAATCTATAGTTATATATCCCATTATAACACACTTGGAGCAAGATGAGACAAAAATGGTAGAAACCTAAACAGAATAGAACTGCTTGGTAAGGTTCTGGCTTAGGCATTTTCTGTTTAAATGTCTAGATATGCAGAAGACATGGCATAGGATAGTTAAACGGAAACTGAAGCAAAGAGGGGAGGGAGTGATTTGGAATTAAGTTGTTTATTGGAATGTCTAAACACGGGAAACATCTAAACAATAGAATTTCTTTCTTTTTTTTTTTAAAGAGAGAAGGACAGAGAGAGAGAGAGAGACAGAATCAATTTAGTTTTTCACATGGCTTTCATTGCTTTGAGACTTAGTTGTGTACATGGGTGCTGGAGTTTGAACCTGTGTACTTGCACATGCTGGGCAAGCGCCGTAACTGCCGAGCCACTGCTCCATCCCCCTAAACAATAGAATTTCTTATAAACTTTTTTATGAGTAATCAATTTTTAAATGAAATGTTAGAATAAATAAGTGATTTGCTGCTGTGTGGGACCTGTCAAAGTGGTGTGACATACAGGCTTCAAAGACTATGATAATCCCACTAGCTATCTACAAGACCCTAATGGCTACTTCGGTGACGTTATGGTGGTATTGGTGTCACATGACTTGGTATGTTCTTAGTCACTTAGATATTTTTTTCAGGTAATGACTTTTAAAACCTGACTCACACTTGTATAAATGTATATTTTATGCTGATGCCTTTCCCATTGTTTGGTACAAGTCAGAGCCTAGATATTAGAAGTAATGTTTTATTAATCCACCAAGGGAGAAAGGGCCTTTTCTACGCCCCTACAAATATTCTGAGTGGGTAAGTGCAGGGCTTTCAAATAATTCTTTTGTTTTATTTTGTGTTTTTGTGGTACTGGGGATTGAACCTAGGGCCTTGCTAGGCAAGTACTCCAGCACTCAGCTACATCCCTATCCCTCAAGTAATTCTTTTCACAGTTTTGTCTGGTGATCTTTTGGAAATTTTGAGGTGTGGGAATTTTTTTCTTCCCGGAGGAAGAAATCTTGGAAATCTGTAAAAGTAAGGTAGAACCACATGAAATCCTTAATTTTTATTATTACTATTCTACCACTATTAATAATCATAGCTACAATTATTATTATTAGGTACTGGGGGTTGAACCCAGGGCACTTTACTACAGAACTACATCCTCAGTCTTTTATTGTTGTTATTTTTTCTTTTCCAAAATTTGAGACAGGGAAAAAAAAATTTGAGACAGGGTCTCACTAGGTTGCTGAGTATCACTGAGTTTCTGAGACTAGCCTCAAACCTGCCTCAGCTTCTCAGGTTGCTGGGATTACAATAGTGTGCCTAACTTGTAATACTTTTTTTTTTGCAACCCATTACAAATCTCAAAATGCTGTTGAAAGCCCAACTTAGATTTACAATAAAAGTTAACAGCAATAGTGATTTCTGGCACCATGCTAGGGTCTCAGTTAATCTTCATAGTAGTTATATTACATTTTCCCCCATGGGTGAGAAAGCTGAGCTTTAGAGGAGAGAAGTCACTTTGTTTGACTTCTGATGATCTGATGGGGGCCCTGAAGAGTATGCTTTATACTTTAAGGAATAGTAAAGTACATTGTTTATGTACAGCCTGAATTACTCCTAATATAATTTTGGGCATTTAATTTAAGAGTATAATTTGTTCAAGTGGATATTTATTAATTGACTTTTTGCTTTTAATTTTGTCAAGTGGAGATAAATCATTGAATGTAAGGATACCCAAGTTTTGGGTGAGTGAGTGTATGTGGTATATTGTGAGAAGAGATCAGAATTTTAGGAAAAAAAACGTTGTTTTCTAAACTTAGTACTCCACAAAGGTTGAGGAAAGTAAATATTTCACAAAATGTTTTAGGAAAAGAAAGAAAATAATCCCCAACTCTCAAAATTTTTATTGCATAGAACTCAGTCCTGATCAGGGTCGTTCAGTTTTTGAGCTAGTCTTCCTAGCTGATTCTACTTCAAATGGTTAACTTTTTTTTTTTTTCCCCTTTAAGACATCATCATTGACTTTTGGAAACAGAAAGTTTATACAGTTTATGAATAGCTTATTGGTGTTATCCCAATAAATCAAGAAATTTCAGGGCTGAAAAGCACTTTAATGAGACTCTGTCCCAGTTTATTTTTTCTTTGATTTGAGCATCTCCATCTATATATTGATAGCCTTTATATATCTTAGAAGTTGGTGTATGAAGTAGGTCAAGCAAGAGGAGAAAATAAAAGTAAGCCTGTTTTGCAGAGACTTTCTGAGTAGGTGGGCTAGGAGAATTTCAGAGTGCAGTCTGTAGCATTCCACATTTCAGGTGCCATTATGCATTGCTTTAATTAACTACTGATTTTATAAGCTAATTATATGTAAGTGCTGACATCTTCAGTTTAAATTGTTGCAGAATGACATAGCTACAGCAATTTTCAGTTTTTTGGTTCTTCAGTCAAGTAGTCTTCTTATATTTTTCTCCTTTCTAAAGTTGTAGAAGTAGATAGATATACTGAGTTTTGAAGTGATTTTCTCTAGGTTATTTTGGTAAACAATGTGACAAGAGTTTATTTTCTGACTAATGTAGATGCTGGTTTCAGATCCAGGAACCCTGCAGTTGAACTTAGGGAGCTTGTCTTTAGTACTTCTAAGATATTTTGGGGTACCTGTTTTTTGTTACTAAGATTGTAGAACCGAAGCAGTGTTAATAGAATTTTAATTCAGAATGTTTCTTTTTAAAAACAATCTTTCTTGAATACAATGACTTAACATTTTACTTCCTTTGTTCTTCAATTAATCTTTTTAACAAGTGTCCAGCTTCAAAATGTTATTAAGTAATACATGTAGATGTTATAGCCTAACCTCCTGACTTTCAGTGAGAATGTCTCTTTATTTTTTCTTTGATTTGAGCATCTCTGTCATTTATTGGTTGCCTTTATATAGGACAAGAAAGAAGAGAAAATAAAAGTGAGCCTGTTTTGCAGAGACTTTGCTAATAGGGAAAGCTAAGTAGTGTTGATCCAAACGTGAAGTTCATAGCATTCCCCATCTGAAGTGCAAGGGGTGTGCAACTTACTGCCATAATGTGTAGCTGTATCAAAATATGGTTTGTAGGTGATTGTCATTGCTTTGTCTCATCAATCAATAATAAAAACGATCTTCTCTAAGTCATTAGCAGTCCTGTTCTTCAGTCTGTCATTTTTTATTGAAGAAACTGGCATAGGAATTCTTGGAGTAACCATTAGTACATTTCTTTTTGTGTGTTTGTTCATTGTTTGCTGAAAATCACAAGATACTTTTTCCTTCTTCGGTTTTTTCTTTTTTCCTTTTAAAGAGAGGACCGTGAGAGAAAAATTTATTAATTTAATAAAAATTAATTTTTATTAAGTTTTTCACATGGCTTTTGTTGCTCTGACACTTAGTTGTGTATGTGGGTGCTGGGGCTTGAACCTGTGTACTTGCACATGCCAGGCAAGCTCCGGAACTGCTGAGCTAGCGCTCCAGCTCCTCCTTCATCGATTTTTAATATACAGATTCTTCCTACTGTGAAAAAGAGGCTTGCTCAGATAATACCTGTCTTTTGGGCAAATGGTATGATTAGTAATTTAATAAAAATGTCTTACCATTGTGTATTTCTATATTTCCATTGGAATAAAACACTTATAGGAGTTCTGTGTCTTATTTACTAATTCAAAGAATGAGAATTTTGGTGTACATAGAAACAGGGGGCTTCTTCAGAGTCCAGTGTAGATGCAGTATCAGATGAGTATCATGATCCTTGTGTTCATGAATATTTTTAAAAACTTTCAGAATTTTTAATATAGGTGGTTTCTTCTTGGTGATATTTGAAGTGATTATAATAAGTTCATTGGTTATTACTTGATAATTTGCAGATGATTTCTTTTGGAGACGGTTCTATTAAAATAATAGAATGCGTGGATTCTTTCCTTTGTTGGGAATGTGGACTTGTTGTAGAAGAAGGAAAACTACATGTAAACAATATGAATGTGTATAGACCTGCTAATGCAGTTTCCTCAGTTAATTGTAAAAAGAAGTTGAGTTACTATTTAGAAAGAAAAAAAAAATCCGGTGTTGTAAGGTGTCCAGCATTTAATTTTGTGCTTTTTACTCAACCTCTCACCCTGAGTGATCACTGCAGAGCTGTAGCCCCAGCCCTCAAATACATTTTTAACTTTCAGAACAGTGACACACTTTCTTCTTCTTTTTTGTTTTGGAAGAGAGGGATAGAGTAAGAATCAATTTCGTTCATATTTTCATTTGGCCTTTGTTTTTCCGACACTTGGTTTTGTATGAGGTGGGGTGGTTTGAACCCATGTCCTTGCGCATGCCAGGCAAGTGCTCCAAGTGGCTGTTGAGCCACTGCTCCAGCCCCAATACGGTATCTTTATTTTATAAATTTCAGGATTATGTTACTTGTAGATTTAGATTATTATGAGCCTTTTGAAAAAATATGGCCGGAAGTCTTCGGTTATTTTCCTCATGTCTTTGTAATTCTTAGGTGAAATAGGTATTTCTAGTGCTGTTTTTCTTTCCGTTTGAACATATCCATCCATGTTTCTTTCTGCTTTCCTCCCAGTCCTAGTCTTCAGGTTGCCATCAGTGGTTCAGTGGCTTTCTGAGTATTGACTTGGTGGGGCAGTCTTGTGCTAGCTCTGTTGGTCTTTCCAACCTGTGCAACTTCTTTTGTTTCTGTTTTTTGTTTTTTTTGTACCTGGGATTGAACCGAGGGGCGCTTAACCACTGAGCCACATCCCCAGGCCTCTTTTGAAATTGTTAACGAATTTTTTATTTTGTGATAGGGTCTCTCCCTAAGTTGCTGAGGAAGGCTTTGATTTTGTGATCTTCCTGCCTCAGCCTCCTGAGTAGCTGGGATTACAGGTGTGTGCTCAGCAATACCTGTGTGACAGTCTGAATTGCTGCAGACTTTGCTTTCTGGCTGTCTTTAGGCTGAAATGATCATGTAAATGATCATTTCTTAAATGATCATGTAAAGGGGTCCCCCTGCCCTTTTTTTTTTTTTTAAAGAAACTAAGCATCAGATTAAAGAAATGAAGGTTTTTTATAATGTTTGAGTTTATATTATAATCTGCGTATATTAAATGTGTATATACATTTTTGAGTATATTTTAAACAAAAGATTATATATTTTAAATTTTTAAAAAGTGAGTTTTTCAATGATGTTCATTTTGTGCTTTTAATTTGCAGATTTTCTTCTAGGATACTACTTTTATAGTTTGTTTTAAAAATTGTTGTTAAATTGGCTATTCTAGAGATCCTGTCTCATTCCCAAATATAAAACCAGATTTTGACAACTATTTTTTTTAAAAAAGCACTACAAATAAAAACCAAAAGAGATGCCTAACTAGTCTGAAATATTAAAAATTATTTTATTCTCTGAGGAAATAAGAAAATTTTATCAGACCTGTAACTTTTGTCATAGGTTAGCTGGCTGCATAATGTGAATTGGCTTAAATTAACTGGTTAGGATTCAGTTTTATTTTCTTTTATATATTTTATAAAAGAATATTACTTGGGTGATATTTTGAGAGGGTTATAACAGATGTACCCAGGCTCCCTGGCAAGTTACGAGGCATTTATGTACTAGGTAATATGAATATCTGTAGGGCTAATGAAACTTGTTTGAAAGTTTTATTTTTTTCTAAGAGGTCACTGTGAAGTGATTATTGTAAAAATTTAAGTAGCACAGAAATATATAAAACCAAAGGAGGGTTGGAATGGTGCCTCAGTGGTTGGAGTACTTGCCAGGCATGCACAGGGACCCTGATTCAAACTCCAGAACCACATACACAAGTAAGTGTTAGAGAAACAAAGTCCAGATGGAAAAATTAAATTATTTCTTTCTCTCTCATTCAGTCTCTTTACAAAAAAAAAACAAAAAAAAAACTGGCAAAAGTCCCTGTAGTCCAATACCACTGGCTTTTACTTCTTCCAGTTTTCCTTTTCTGTATATATTAATATTAGCATGTTAGTAATATGTTCAGATGTACTTTATTTAAAAAACGTCATGTTTGAACTATGGATATACCATAATTTATTGCCGCATACTTTTTGGTGAACATTTAGGTTTTTATTTTTTACTTTTGCAATTAATGTAGTAGTGAAGATCCAGTACATCTTTGCATGTTTTGAGTAATTATGTAGGAAAAGTTCCTGGAAATGAATTAACAAGATCAAAACAATATGCATATTAAAACCTTAACAGGATACTAAATGTTCCCTCAAAAGTTTTACATTACATCCCAATCACTGGTTTATGGAAGTTTGTTTACCTGTATCCCCAACACAAAATATTATTAGTCTCTTGTCAGTCTGATAGGTAAAAAAAAAAGTTGTGTTACAGTTTACTGTTAGTTCAGCAAAGTTGAGTATCAGTTGTTATATTTCTTTCGGGAACTGCCTATTTGGTGCCAGGCAAGTGCTCTGCTGCTGAGCTCCAGCCCCGATACTAGTGTTTGGAGATTTTTTTTCCATTTTGATGTTATTTCTGGTGTATTTGGTTGTATAGTTTTTTTGGTGTGTGTGTGTGTGTTGATTTTTGTGTTTCTTTCAGTCTTAGGAAAAAAGACTTTCTCAACTTCAGTGTTACAAATTACCCATGTCTTTTAGTTTTCTGTCTCCATTTTTGTATTCTAACATCACTTACCCCACTAGGAATTTCCTTTGGCATAAAGAGTGAGGGGAGAATCTTTCTGTTCAACTGTCCAGTTTTGTGAGCATCCTTATTGGCTAATCAGTGCACAGTTGAGGGCAGTTATAGTCTGAAGTGCAGGCAGTAAAAGCAGCCTGCCTGACTGGTGCTCTTTTGTGCAAGGGCCTGAGAGTGGCCCTCAGCTGTGACAGTCTTGCCTATTCACTTTTTTTTTTTTAAAGAGAGAGGGACAGTGAGAGAGAGAAAGAGAGAATCAACTTTATTTAGTTTTTCACATGGCCTTCGTTGCTCCAATACTTAGTTGTGTACATGCTGCTGGGGCTTGAACTCGGGCCCTCATGCTTGCCAGGCAAGCACCGAAACCGCTGAGCCACCACTCCAGCCCTTGCTCATTCACTTTTAGCTGGTACATGACTCCTCTTCATTTAAGCAAGACTTTGAAGTGATTTTTGCTGTCACAGCTTATGAAAACCATATTTTGTCCCTTTTTTTTAAGCTTTTGTTTCCTTTTATTTTTGATTGCAGAAATTATCTTATTTTCTGTTCACAGGGCTTTTCTTGAATTAGATGTTTGAGTTTGCATGTAGTGATGAAAATGACTCTGGTTTCCTGTTTCATGAATTTATTTTTCGTTTTGTAGCTTTACCACCTTGTGTCCTGTGACTGTTGATCTTTTTCTGAGCTCCAGTGTTTTGGCAAAACTGGAGCTTTCAGCAGAGCAGTAGAGAGCGAGGGTTGATTGCCTCGGCAGACCCCGGCAGACCCAGACTGGTTGGCTTCAGCCCTGGATCATCATCATCTAGGCTTATATGTGTCAGTCAGGGGCAGGCCTTGGAAGTTCAGATGCAGGGGAGAGTGGAGGGGTTTGAACTTCATGAAATTATGTTTTTCATCTTCTGTGTTTTATGGTAAATGCTATATGTGGCCCCCAGGATGAGGTGTAAAAACTGATGCCTACAGAAGCAACCTCAGAAGCCAGTAGCCTTATGTTGCTAGGCAGAGGTGGTCCTCCCCGTCTGGAATGGCTGTTGTATTAGTATTTAACAATGAAAACTGAAGTAACTTATAATTTGGGACTAATCACTCCTTATTCCTGAACTCTACTTCCTCTGATTAATTGCTTTCACTAATTACATCTTTTTCAGGATCTTAACGGGGCTGTTTGTTCCCATTTTTATTCTGAGTCACTCATTGTTTAAGTGTCTCTTCGTCACCTCTCTCCTCTTTTGCTCTCTAATCCTGGTTATGAACTAACTTTCATTGTTGAGCTTCTTTATCCTGGATTAATATTTATCTCTTTGTTTTTTCTTCAGTAGTTCCTACCTAAAAATAGTCTGACTTTAAATTATATAGTATCCGTTTTCACCAGAAGGGTGAATTAATTTAAAACTTGGGTATATTATGATTTTTTTTCTCAAATCATGAAGAAAGAATACAGATTAGTTTCAGGAGTTATCTTCAGCTTTTCTCCAGAGTTGGTGGCAGCCAGTGCTCTCCAGCCCCATTCTCTCCTGGGGTGACAACCTTCCTGCACCTCTCATTGTTCTTATGTAGGAAAGCTGAAGGATGTTAGACATTGGCAACAGTTCGTTGTGTCTTCGGCAAGAATTAAATGGATCAAGCAGTATCAAAGAATATTCTTTTTCTTGGCTGACTATGTAGCTTCCTTCTAGTTTATGAAAGTTGGACCAAAACCCACTCATGTTAAAGATTATTTGGAGGAAGGATGGCTTATAGCTATTGTCCTTTGGGATGTCCTGCCCTGTAATGGGGAGTCATATCCACCTCACAGGGTAGTTGTGAATTTTAAAGAAGTTAACTTGGTAAAGTCTCTAGCACAGTGCTTGGCACATAGTAGGGTGTGTTAATTTCTTTCCCTTCCCTGCAGGCCATTCACCTGCTCTTCCCTCTACGATTTTCCATAACACAGTTTTTACTTGGAACCAGCCTTCTGCCAAGAGTCTCAGTTTGGTTGTGTACTACTACAACTACTATTTTTGGCTTGACTTCCCTCTCCAGCTACCAGTGGTCCAGCCACACAGTCGCCTATTGTACCAGCTGGTTGATGTAAGTCTATCCATCCTCAGAGGAACCTGGTTACTTACCAGTAAACTGCATTTCTCTGAAAATGTAGCATCCTTGATAACTATTTTTTTCCTTTCTTTACCATTGTTGACAAACCATCTATAATAACTTCCCTATGTGACCTTCAAGTCAGAACTAGAATTAGAGAATATAATTTGTTGATATCGGTCTCGGGGCAACTTTCTGAGTCCAGGTCACCTGATTCTGATCAGGTAAAATGCCGTAGAGACCCACAAGGTCAGAATTCTTCTCACTGCTCTGAACAATATGAGATTGAATTATGTAAACTGTCAAGGATGATACATTTTCAAAGAAAGTAAAAATTGCTGATAAGTAACTGGGAGTTTTGAGTCATTTTCATGTAAGTCAATAAATAAGAATTCCCAAACTTGATTTGCCAGCAAGTACTGCTGCACTTGAGTATTGTGTCTTAAATGAGAGGGGTGCGGTAATTAGTGTGGTTAATAGAGAGGGAGAGGTTCAGGATACCCCCGCAGAGCTGATGAGGCAGGTCTGACCATCAGTTTCCACATAGGTGCTCTCTTAGCTTTAAATGAATCGAAGCTGATGTCTCCATGAGGGAGAAATAGAAATGCAGTCTGTTGATTCCAAAAACATTTTTTGAGTGCATACTTTTTTTTTTTTTTTTTTTTTGAGACACTGTGCTGAGTATTGTTTAAAGATAGAGAGGTAAAGGACACTTCGATTCAGCTGCTTTTGCCCTCAGAAAACTTATTTCTTGCCCCTTGGTGACTCTTACATGACTCAGAATTGAGATGATGGGTAGTGGGAGCATAACAGAGGTAGGGATTGGCTGTGGTCCTCAGTACTGTAACAGATGCCTTCAGACAGAAATGAAGCAAAGCCAGCATCCCTTCTATCTAGTAGTTGGAACAAAAAAAATTCAGCTGTTGAACCTTACATGCGACCTTGGATTTAGGTTTTTTAAACAGGTAAGTTAGAGTTGGAGAGGCAGTCTGTTCCCTCTGAGCTTTGAAAGCAGCTTATCCACAGAACTAAAGCCACAGAATTAATTTATCCCTATCAAATATAAGACAAAATATACCAACTTCAGGTTTTTTTCTTTAAGGATGAAAATAATTTTGTATTTAGAATCCCTGGATGGTATATAATACTTAGTAATTATTACTACCCCTCCTCTTCGAATTACTCCGTGAAGTAGAAGGAAGTAAAGAAGACATGGTAGTAATAAGGAATAGGAAGAGGAAGTTGGCGGAGGAGATGCTCCTGTCCTGTCTTGTAGTGGTGTTTTTTATACAGCAGGTCCTGTAGGGCTATCATGATTTTGCCCTATGATTTCTCAAGGGCAAGAATGGCAGCACAGTAATCAAGCTCTTGGGAGTTATGCTCAGTATTTGGGGGTTTTAATCCTGGGTTTATGAGTTACTACGTTGCTGACTAGACATATCATTTAAAATCTCTGAATGTTCAGTCTCCTCATTCATAGAGTTGTGGTACTAAAACTATCTATATAAAAAAGTTGTAATGATGGCTATTTAAGATCATGTATGTAAGAACTTAGCACAATGCCTGCAACATAGTACATGCTCAATAAATGTTAACTGCTGGTATGTTGGATTTTTGGATGGATAGATGAAGGGTCATATTAGGAACCAAACATAAGAAAGGGAAGTTTTGGAGTCTCTTGTTTACTTGAGCTACAAGCTTTTTAGTATTATTATCTTTGCTTTTTTGGAACGAGAACCTACGGATTAATCACTGTCACAGTTCCTCCTAACTACTCTATACTTGAGACTTCTCTTCCAGTAAGGAAGGTGACTGTGATGATTGTGAGTGTCCCACTAGCTTGATGCAGTGCTGAGGACCCTGTGTGGCTTGCATGCCAAAAGATTTCTTCTTTGATCTCACTAGTCGTAGACCTGCCATTTTTGTCTTATATAAAATTCAAACATTGGATATGTGTGTGTATGATTTTTTTTATTTTAGTCAATTCTTTTTGCTCTGTTTCATTGAATGTAGATTATAAATATATCGTTATGGTATTTTTGAGAAGGCCCTGGAGGCCTGATAATTGGGTAATAATATTTCTTTAAGAAAAACTGAATTCCCAGACAGGATAGAAAGTGCTATGACACATTTTTGCCATATTTCATGGAATCAAAGATGCATCTGAAACGAGCATGCTTCTTAGAATCACAGTGATGAAAAGTATTACATCATACTTTAATTGACAATTTTTTTGTTAAGAGAGAAGAAATGGTGTGTCTTGAAGTCAGTATCATCCTAGATTGTGTGAAATAATGTATTTCAAGGGACCAAGTGCACTTTAAACAGAGATGTGAGGTCATGGCAGTATTCGTAGTGGGTAAGAGCAGGGTCTCTAGAGTCAGACTTTTCGGGTTTAAATTATAGCTCTATCTAATGACCTGGGGCAAGTTACTCATCCTTTCTTTACCTTAGTTTTCTCACCTGTAAAGTGGGCTAAGAATAGTACCCATCTTACAATGTTGCAATAAGGACTAAAATATGGTAAGACACGAAGTGTTCAAAATAGTGCCTAGCAATGCAAAAAGTGCTAGACGTTACAGTTTTGCAATTGATTTGAATCTACTCTGTTGCAATTGAAACTCAAATCTGTTACTCAATATTTGTGTATCATTGGATAATATGAGCAAACGACACTTGGTTTCTTAAAAGGGAAGATAAAGATAAGAAAGATTAGTGTAACGTGTTCTTATAAAGATGTAAGTGCATGTTTGGCAAATTGATTACTGTTCTATATGTAATTGGGATGTTCGAGAATATAAGCATGAGCTAAGATGTTTTATAGTGAAGGTGTGAAACAGTGGGTGAGCTTGCTGAAGCTAACATAAGTACAGTTTTTGATTCTTACTGGTAAGTATGAGAAGGGTGGAAGGGTGTGAAAATTTGCAAAATCTCCCTCATTTTTTTTTTTTAAATCCTTACTGAAAAAGAGAAAAGAGAGGATCCCTTTTGGGTTTTATGAATTTTGCTGTACTAGGTAAAGAAATTTTCTTTTCAAAATTATTCAAGCAGGCAACAACTCTTTACAATATGATGGCTGCAGCGTAAGGTTGTCCTTTTACTCTTCAGAGTCAATTGTATTTTTTCTGTTTTAGTGTTCGGTGAGCAGTGACTTGGATTTTCCGACACAAATCATCCCATTAAAGACCCTGAATGCAGTTGCCTCAGTACCCATAATGTATTCTTGGTCTCCCTTACAGCAGAATTTTATGGTATGTAAGTAATGTATATTCTGCTTATTTGATAATGACTTATTTAAAATAAGTAAATATCATTTTTTATCATGGTGAATTAAGGTAGTATAAATTTAAAAATTTTCAAAATGATAGCACTTGGACTATTTTTAAAAATTGATGACTATGATTTTTTAAGCCTTTACTGTATTGCTGTTTTCCTGTATTATCCATAAAAAAAAACTTTTAAGCAAAAACTATGCCTATGATTAAGCCATTTAAAGGGTGAAACTTAAGAGTTTTTATGCTTGAAGAAGCCAGGCAGTCCGACTTTTTATTTGAAACAATTTTAGGATCCTGTTAATAAGTGATAATGTATACTAGGATATGTACTGTTCTCAGGATTTAGAACAAGTGCAGACATGTTTCCATAGATAATCTTAGCCCATTAGCTGTGGTAATAAAATGCTAGTATTTAATTCGTTATAGAAGAATGGAGGCTGAAACAAAAACATTGAAGTGTGCATTGACTTGTTAATAAAATACATGGCTTTATTACTCGCTAGATATAGAAGTGAGAAGGCTAATAAAATGTCAAGGGAGGTCCTTGGTGAACCTACTTTATAGAATCGGTTACTAGAATTTTTCAAAAGAGGTAGACATTTTAAATGTCTTTAGTGACTTTTCTCTTGTACTTCTAGGAGAGGGTTAAAAGTAAACTTTAGTTGCTCTTCTGTAGTTGAATAAATTTGTGTGTTTAAGACTTGACTAAAAAATATTTAGTTTGTGAATTTTGTTTGTAGTTGGGGTGTTGGGAAGTCAAATTAAGACTTTATAGGAAGTTTCATATTTTCACAAACTAAAATCCTAAAAGAATATAATATTTAAAGTTGTCAGCAAATATTATTTATGAATCAGCCCTAGGTTCTCTGGTCACTGATCAAATCAAATTAGGCAGATTATTATCTTAGGATATGTTTTGGGGAGCAAAAATTAGGAAGGTACAATTGGGAAGACAGTAGCCAAATATTGTTTAATTTTTGTCTAAATCCAAAGAAATGAACACCGCTAGTTTAAATGGGTTTAGGGCAACTGAGATAAATGAAAGCAGGGCTCAATGTGTACATCAGGTTGAATCTGAACAGATGAATACATTAAAATCTAAATTTTCTTTTTATATCCCTTTTTCTACCCCTTTTGTACCAATTTTCCTTTCCCTTATCTGAAGTGCTGTTACCTTTACGAACTCTCCAGTTGTCCTAAGTTTGTTATCTAGAGATTACTTGAACTTTTTTTCTTCTCTTACTATTTCCAGCCTGATGATGCCTGACCTCTTTCATGACCTTTCCGAGTGTGTGCTGCCTTGTTGATTGTGGGCACAGTTTGGTCTCCCAGCCTGTGCCATCTCACTTGAAATAGCTTCGCTGTCCTCCAAGTCAGTCTTTGCCGGACTATTTTGTTATGAGGATTACCTTTCTAAAATTCTGTGTGACCAGCTCCCTGTTCAAAGGCTTTTGCAAGATTTCAGTCTGTCCTCACTTGGAATTAGCCTCTTTAAACGTGTTTCAGAACTTTCCACTTCATCTACAGTTGCTGACGTTTTCCTCTTCTCTGGAAACTTTTCTCCTTGCATACATGTCAGCTTTCTGTCCCTTGTAGTGGGTATTTCATGCTTCCTGAACTTTCTTTTGAGTGACTCTTCTTTGTAAAGCTAACCCCTTTTTCTTCCCTTTTGTCTTCTAAACTTTTATATGGACTCATCCGTCATCTTCACTACCATGGTCAACTTTGATGTACATCTCAGTCATCAAAGTATTGAAACATTTTCTGTTATTGTAGAGTGTTACAAGCATAGATCCTTTGGCATAATCTTTAATGGAGCTTTGATACTGTTTTACATCCCTAGGATTTTATTTTATTAAATGTCTTAATAATTTGATCATCAAATGAAATTAATGGGTTTTTTGGTACGGATATTTATAGTTGATTTTGATTAAACCATATTCCATCAACTCTTAAGACCCACACCTCCTATTTTAACATCTCTGATAAGAATGTCTTAAAAAAAAAGTCTTTAAATTGATGTGATGTTTCATCATAATCTGCAGCCTTTTTTCTTAAGGTAAAGGAATGATGACATGTTAGATTAACTATAGTTAGTAGTAGAGTGTGCTCTCTGATTACTATTTTAAGACTATAGAGAACTGGTGAAGACATTACTCATAAAGAAAATTTACTCTTTTTTAGTTTCCTCACATTGAGTTTTTAAAAATATTTTGATACTTAGGAGAAACCTGGGTTTTACAAAAATTTTTTCTTTTGAGGTGGAGGATGAAACCGTTTTACATAACATTCCTTATATGGGTGATGAAGTTCTAGACCAAGATGGCACTTTCATTGAAGAACTAATTAAAAACTATGATGGAAAAGTACATGGAGATAGAGGTGAGCCACGTTTATCTTCTTGAAAAGAAGGGCTAGAGACTTGAGAGGTACTGGATTGATTAAGCGTAGGATACGAAAAACAGTTTTTACATAAAATTAAATTTTGTTCTGGATTGTGGAGGACTGGCCTGAGCTCAGAAACCTAATATTTTCAGTGTTTTCTGTATATTTTAATTTGGAGGATTCTATTTGCCACATGAAAATTATCATCCATAGCTGTTTATGCCATCAATTATAATGGCAATAACATTATAAATTAAAAGAAAGTATAAATTAAATAGAAATTGTGTGTAGATTTTTTTTTTTAAAAGAGGAACAGTGTGAGAGAGAGAATCAATTTTTAATTAGTTTTTCATGTGGCTTTTGTTGTTCCAATGCTTCGTTGTGCACGTGGTGCTGAGTTTCAAACCTGCGTCCTTGTGCATGCCAGGCAAGCGCTGTAACCTCTGAGCCACTGCTCCAGCCTCTGTGTATATTTTAAGATTCATTATTAGTCAATTTAATTAGGACTAGAGCAGTGCTCATGTGGTCTCCAAAAACCCTCCCTGCTCAAAAGTGCCTCTTCCAGGAGGCTGCCACCCTCCTGAAATGCAGCCCTCAGAATCACTTCTTCAGATTTTTGTATCTAAAAGGCTCTGTTGAGGTATCCGAAAGGAGGGTAATGTTAAGTTCTAATTACCCATTACCGTTATTAGTGGACGGCAGGGTCTGAAGTGATTAGTTCCAGGACACACAGATTATTTGGGGAGGATACTAAGTTTCTTGAGGTTTTAGGTTAGTACCAGGCCCTGAAAACTTGGGAGGGGTGATTCAATGGAAACTGACAGGTGTTGAAGACAAATTCTGCTTCTTAACTTGCCTAAGACAGTCCTGAAAATGGTCTTGTTGGCGCCTCCTCATTTTACTACTCATGTAGTAGTGTTAACTAATAGGCTGGAGCTGTTTCTTCCACATGAGAAAAAGTAAATATGAACTTTTGTCAATCCACTTTCCCCTGTGTATTTCTAACATTGGTCTTGATACATTTCAGAATGTGGGTTTATAAATGACGAAATTTTTGTGGAGTTGGTGAATGCACTTGGTCAGTACAATGATGATGATGACGATGATGATGGAGATGATCCTGAGGAAAGAGAAGAAAAACAGAAAGATCTAGAGGATAGTCGAGATGGTATGTCCAGTTCTAGGTTTCTGCATAGCCATCACACACATAATTCTTTAAAAAACCAATCATCCAACCAAAACCAAAAACCAGTATTAGCAGAACTTAGTTCTTTCTTTCTCTTCTTTTGTTAAAAGTAACATTGATAGTATAATCAAAATTAAAATATTCTTTTCAATATTTCATTCCCCACTTGAGCAATTTTGTTTCCTTTGACTAGCAAAAGCACATAATCTTCTTGGGGGGCTTGATTGAGCAATCATCACAATAATTATAGTGTATAACGTTGATTTCTAACTACCTATGCACCAGCTCACTTAATCCTCATGGCTGTCCACTGTATTTGAGGAAATGGATGTGTGTTAAGTAACTTACCTAAGATTACACTGAACCCTGTGGTGATAACCCAGGCCTGACTGTCTCCAGAGCTGTGTTCTTTTTAGCCACCTTGGACTAGCTGTGGTTTACCAGAACAGATACTAACAGCACTCGCAGTGGGTATTCTCCACTTAGCCGCTGTGGACAATGGCAGCATGCATGAATCTGGAGGGACAAGGGTTGCAATGGCAAAGAAGCATACTTTTTTGGGTTTTTTTTTTTTTTTTGTTTGTTTTAGTAACAGGCACCTTAGTGGTCATCTGATTTATCTCCTTCATGTTACTTAAAAGGAAAAACACCCAAGTGGCTAAGCTGTCAGCCCCATCATAAAACCAGTCAGCAGCAGTGCTGGGATTTGAACCACTAATCATACAACTTCATATTTGAATTTCATGTTTGACCAAAGACGTGTGTAAAATATGCTAGAAGTACGTGAAACTCAAAGTTGATATTTCTTGGAAAATCAGCTTTGTTGTTGAGGTACTATGTGGAGAAGATGAGATGTTGAAAACTTACTTCCACTCCCCCCCCC